>JBCFXI010001319.1:0-61041 GCA_038496175.1 Ampulex compressa | reverse complement strand
ATATAATTTGTATCCCGTATATTATTTACATATAGTGTAACGCATTATCAGCGTTTTATAGAATATAAATACTAGCAAGTAAATTGAAAGAAGAATGAGTATCGGAGATATGTTCAATGATTTATTTGAGATCTAGAATTTGATAAGGAAAAATTTCACTCTCAAGAAGAACTAACTGAAAGTACACTCTCAAAAAAATAGTACGTATTCAATTTTTGTATGATTTCGGAAACCTTTAACTGTAGATTATAATATATAATATATATGAGAAATACTTAACAACACTACAAATCTGTGAGACTGATGATTTGAACAAAGTTAATTTTACGTTGTAATGCAAATTGAACGGTAACGTGATGCATAACCGACATACGTAACTTCAGATTTAGATCACATTATTTAAGACACTGCTTGTAAACTTGTGAACAATTAAGTTTGTTAAAATTAATTGATCTTAATGTGTATGTAACAAATATGATCAATTAAGATATCTATTCATGAGTTTTTTAAATATTACATAACATATTATTACAATGCTACGTGAACTTCTTAAATATAATATAAAGGTTCTCATTAACAACAAGCAAGTTTAGCAAAGAATAAGACAACAAAGAAGTGTCACGAGATACGTGGGCACGACTTTTTTTTAAGAACTAAAAAGAAATAATATAATAAATCTCCAGAATAAAGAAGTAAAATAACAACTGCGGTCTCCGTTGCGATACAAACCACATCTTCTTATACTTCATGTATCATTATATTTTTTATTCTCGGTAAGAACTTAATTTTTGTCTGCTTTGCTATTCATTTTTTTTCTAGTCAACGCAGATGTCCGTAGGTCGATAGCTCGAACCACGTTGATTAGAGGAATTGTGTAAATCGCCAGACGTGTTGTCGTGCTTTAAAAACGCGTTTCGTCGCCAAATTTTGTCACAGCTACTAATCGTCTAAATCGTATTTTTAAGAGTTTTGTTGCCCCATATTATGAAGTTGTTGAGGGTTAAATTCGTTGAAGAAATAAGATTCGGTCTAGCTAAAGATTACCGGTTATCTGCGACACGTAAAATCGCAAAAACCATGATAGCATTGACTACTGTTGACAATTAATCAGCGTAAAGTGTCACGACGGATTATGACTTTCAAAAGTGTTTTTATTAGCGCATTGCCGTACCTCAGTGCATTATAGCAGTTTCGCGATATAGCTGCGAATAAATTGAAGTATACCGGATTTATATAATTTTGTAAAAATAAGTGCACATTAAAAAAATTATTTTAAAAATACATCTGCGAATATGTAGAAAATATGTGTCTCACTTTAATATGAAAAATATTAGTAAGAATAATAATGTAGAATAACCGATAAAAAGTAAAAGGGTGCAATTTTTTCTAATAAAAAATGTAATTACACGAGACTGATACGACAAAAGTACTGAATGAAAAAAATATATGTGAGAACAGACGGTAATGCGTAAATATTTTGTGCGAATTGCATGTACAAAATGCATATACACTTGCAAATTATGATATGGAATATAAAGGATACTTAATTCATATTAGAAATCTTTAATAATATTTTTCTACCATATATATTTCGAAAAAATGTTAAACACACAAAACAATAGGATATTTTTTAGACAGTGAAAAGATCTCACGAACATTTTAATTATTTTATTTTATTACGCTATTACGAAGAGGGATAACAATACAACGTGGTGAATATGCAGTAATAAAACAGAATCAGGAGTACGCGGTCCTGGTTAGCTTTCAGAAGTACCATTTAACATATTTATAAAATATTCCACAGCATTCTATTTGTATTTGAAATAATTCTCAATAACATTAAGCCAGAAACTTCTATGTATGAATATCTCGACAGGAACATTTTTTTCAAATGCATATTATTCTGTAGTTTCATGACTTTCGAAAAATTTTATTTGTCAAATTTGTCAAAAAAAACTGGATCGACCGATCCCACTAATATTGATTATTAAGGTTATTCATAAGGCGAACAAAAAAAGAATTCCCTGCATTAACCTTTTATAGCAGATATTCTCTTAAAATTTAACATTCTGACCATGTTTTAATCTCTGTACATGAATATTAGTAATTACAATAAATCAATGGCCTTTTGATTTACAATAATACGAATCCGTACAGCAACAACAGAAACTAATTTGGAACAAATCACATTAATCGAACGTTACTTTGAAGTGGTTTATAGAAAAATGAATATAACTATTCATTCGCTGTGATATGCATTCGGTACATTACATCCAATCGAATATCGAATTCTCCCAAAATTCTGACCCGCCGATCAATCGTCACCGCGGGCATCGAAACCCGATTAAACAGTCCGCAAAGAGAGACCTTCCGGAATGCATGCATGTGATTGTTTTTTGGGCGTTGCTATTATGCAGGACTACACAGAGGAGTTCCGTGACATCACCAAAGGCTCTAAGTCGAAGGAGGCACTCCCAGCGGGCTCCATCACTCTCATCAATCAGCGCCCGGTCGGCGAGGATCTGCATGTAAAGTTTTGTTACGTTTACACCGATCACCCTTTTTTCTTTTCACCTATCGTCGCCGCTCTAGTCGCATCTCGGCTCGGATCGATCGATCGATACATCGACCGTCGGGTTGGGGAGGGGGAGGGGGGGGGGGGGCTTTTAACGGACGCTCAAAAGTATACACTTGGCTGTGTAGCACGAGGCCAGCAAGGATGGGTTTCCTTTTTCAGCTTCTAGCTTGCACCGGCTTAACCGAATTAACCGTAACCCGCTCTACGTGCTTGCTCTCTTTTCTCTCTCTCTCTCCTTCTCTCTCATTCTCTTTCTCTGTTTCTCTCTCTCTCTCTCTCTCTCTCTCTCTCTCTCTCTGTCTTTCTCTCTCTCCCTCCCTCTCGCACAAGTCGCCGGGAACCGGGGCGGATTTTAGTCCTCTTGCGTTTACACCGTGGAATTATTAGGCCGCGCGTAAAGTGTCGTCGTTTTTTACACGGTGCTTTATTCTCGGGGCTCGAGGAATAAGTTGCCCCTCCGTAAATTTTATACGGTGTTACCGTGATCTCGCGATTTTTCAGGGAATTTGCAGAGTGGTTCCTTAATCGCAGTAATGCGAGGGGAAGCTATGACATCATCGGCTTGCCGGAAACAGTGTTAGACCGGAGTTTTAAGTGGATCGTTTTTCACATAATTACGCTAAAGACTTGACGAAGGCGGAGAGAAAGAGTGACTCATTTTCAATTTTACTGCGACGGTCACTCCCGGCGCATAAGGCATAAAGTGATTTATATTCTTGTCGGCATTACGGCAGCTATTCAAGAATTGTGACATCTTTTTCTAAGCACATGTGTAATTATGAAGTTTTAAAAATCGTCGTTTCTCTTTTTATAAATACTAGAGAAAGAACTTCGCCTAACTCTTTATAGTGAGAGTAGGAAGAAAACGTGATCTATTTCCGAACTTCGTGATTTATACACCTGTGCCAAAATATTTATCCCCTTTATCACACATTTTGTCACTCGTCTCCATAGCTTGTCGAACAAGTCCGCTCCCGGTTCCCACGCGCTTGCAACGACACATTTCATTCGTATTGCATTTAAAGCTAGATAAGTAAACTATCACCAGTTTCAAATGTTCCAATCATCGTTTTTACGGGAAATTAGTTATCCAGGTTTAACGCAGGAACGCACGAGAAATTTGGTGTTTTGTCATGAATTAAGTGCACCCTCAATCGATCGTTCAAAATTACCGTAGAACAGCTGCACGTTTCATGCATCACGAAATTTCTATGAATCAATTTGCGGAACGATATTGGGAACAGTCTCGCACGAACTTCAAAAGGACTTATTCACCGACGGTTCGTTACCCAGTAAATCACATGCACGGAACATGTTCTACGTGGAATACATCACGATCTTAAGGGCTATAACCAGTATATAACGAATTGTCGCTCGAGAAACTTGTACATAACGCTCATCTTTCTCGATTCCACATCACAACTTCAGCACTCTTGACTAAATGTTTCTCTCGTTCACGGTGCATACATTTTCATATACTGGATGAACAAACTTGGGAATAATTGTGCTTAAAACAGACGACAGTACATACGGCGAGGTGCACATTGTGATATACTTTTTTATCGAAAAAATAATTACAGATTCAAGGCATATCAATGTGTCGTATACGCGATTGCACGCATGTATCGCAGATACTTTTAAAGCTAATACACTGGACCACGCAGTGTCCGACTGTAAATAAGCGGTGGGGAGATTGAATGCTCCAAAATACCCGAATGAACACAATTTCTCATCGATGTAGGAATTTCCACCGGTCAACAACAAGTCTAAATCGAAACCCAGCGGCCGTGTGATATCCAACGATGGCAATCACGGGGACAGCAAAACTGATACGATTAGCTCCAGCAAGCAGTCTTCGGAGAAAAATAATCACGAAGCCAACACGGTTAATAGGACTTCCACTATCACGTAAGTTTCCTTGCTTCTATTACGTATAACAGAAATCTAAATTTTAAGGGAATAAGAGAATTCATCAGCAACATATTCTACAGTGTGTGCTATGGGGATAATGCGGTTGAACGTACATTATTTATATACCAAGAAATGTGGTATAAATCTAGTGCTGATAGAAGTGCGATACGAGTGTTGTCTAAAAATTAAAATATTTTATTTAAAATTGTATGCTAAAAATTTATCAAAAATGTCCAAACGTGAGTTAAAATTCATCAATTAAAAACACTTTTATGTTTGATGTAATATAAAAGCCTACACTTGCTTATATCGACACGTGTAAGTATTATGTTCGCGATAACCTGTCATAACAAAACTGAGTATACAGACATGTATAGAACGTGAATTCAATCTGTATAAAAGTGGAATATCAATGCTTGTGAAGAAGGAACTATCGCGGAAGCTTTATCTATATGTAGGGCAAGTCGTGTTATAAACATACCATTACATGACGATTCCATTACCGATTTTCATCGGTTACGCGGGACGCTGGCAAACAATAGACGATTTGCAAAGTTGATTCGATGAGGTTTATCGTAGAAAAACATGGCCTGATACGTGTATTCTTTGCAGCAACGGCACCAATGCCAAGCAAGAATCCAATCCGTTCGAAGAAGAGGAATGGGACGAGGATGGTGGCGAACCATTAGTAGATAACGGAGAACCGGGCGTTCCCGTAGAAGCGTTATACAATTACGAGGGGGCCGAGGCGGATGAACTTAGTTTTAAAAAAGGCACGTGTCCGCAAGGAACACCGTTGAACTTTGCTAAGTTTGGCGGAATTGAAGGCGTTTGATGACTAAGAATGCATTAAATACTCACGATACTTCCGTTACAGGAGATATATTCGAGAAATTGGAAGACGAAGATGAGCAAGGATGGTGCAAAGGAAGAAAAGATGGTAGAGTGGGTCTTTACCCAGCAAACTATGTATATCCAGTGTCCCAGTAGGTCACTATCTAAAGCCAAATCCCTCAACATTGTTAGTTACTTAACGTATATCCTTTACTAAGAACAAAATTAAATTTTGTTCTTGTCTATTTCCTTGTGACATGGCATTTTCCTTCGTCTTATTTTTTTCTCGTTCGTTTTTTGTTAAAATTTACGAGCAGTGTTAAGGAGGAGCTTGAGCGGCGAATTATGTTTTTTTAGGGGTCATTAACATTGTGTGATTACCGAGAACTATAAAAAAATAGCATGAACCTCATTGTTGAATCGAGAACTCGCGTAGAGGAAACTGGAAATTTTGTGGTTAAAGCTACTATATAAATGTGTAACGTTAAAATTATATAAACCATTCTTTCCATTGTACAATGAAGACAGCGCGATTCAATAGTTTCACAAGCAGAACCTGTACACAATAAATATGGTATACGCGCGCCCACAAACATACACACACACCCGCGCGCGCACGCACGCACGCAACAAACAACACAACACAACACACACCGGATTTCTTTAGATAGCTAAGGTACTATATATCCATCTAGTTAGCTAGTATTAGACAATAAGATGGATAATGCATATATCACATGTACACCACGAGTAGATTTTGGAATAATGTACAATCATACATTTTGTGACCCATTTTATGTACAATCATGCATTATACGACCCATTAATATTGTTATTACTAAAGGCTTGCAACCGAAACGACGAGAATTATATTTAATTTATTGTTATTCAAATGATACAATTAAAACCCTATTGTCTATCTAAATGATGTCGTTGTATATAATAGATTTAAGAGCACAGTAGTATGCGATGTCACTACTGTTTTACACAGTTGAAATGTGAAAAATGTTTGCGGTATATACAAGGGTATAGGTAAATGTTAAGTACATAACTGTATAGATCGGTAGAACTAATTGAATGAAACAAAGGTATAAATATACGTTTATGTTAAAGTTATAACATATGAAGACATTCGGTTCTTCATCCTGTGATCTAAATTATGTAAGATTGCGCATTCATATAGATGCAGGTGTCCTGTTTACTCGCCATAGGTAACATTTAAAAATAGATGACGCAAGATTTACCGTGACAAACTGATATACATAACTAGAACACGTAAATTGTGCATAATATAACAAATTTGTTCTAGCTAATCATTGCAAAATAATATTTGTGATCTTAGTAATGTATTGTTGCCTAATATACACTTTTTCTACATCTCTGTTTAACGTACATTTTTACATTTAACATATGAACTTTGTGCTTGTGTACCAAATAAGAAATTATTTCAAGCAAACGTTTTTTATTTACATTATTAAAATAATACTGTATGACATATCTGTTTTGTAGCGTAATTCGTTGAGAAGATACGAGCAAGGACATCAATATTTAAATGTGCACTACATTGTTGTGTAATAATTCATTTAAACTCTTCAAGAACTGTTGAAAAGCGTTTCAAAATGTATCCAAAACTACGAAAGAAGTGACGAAAAATGGAATTCAGAATACTCTATATAGTAGAAATGAAAGAGTGAATTAATTTGAATTTAGAATAAATAAAAACATTACAGATACCGTGAGAGGATGAAGTAATAGATCGATAGACCATTACTCCTATCTTCTTAATATTGCATTTATTTATACTTTACCTGTAATGTTTACATCTTTGACCACTATGCATTCCATTTTCTGTTGCATTTTTGAACGTTTTGTTTTCTTGCAATATTTTTTAGGAAGTTTTTTTAAACAAGTAACGCTACAAGATAGATGCCAATGCAATATTATTTTCCCGTTGTAGGTAAACAACTTTTATTCGAAACGAATTATCATTTGTTGCTGGAGTACAAAGTTGTAAGTGATTAAGGTAAACATGACGTCCTGTATAACTCTATGCTAAGTACACTACAAGGCATACGAAAACTGATAGTCGTAGAGTGTCTTCAGATGAAGAAGTTTTTTTACAATGAGCTCTACCAATCCATTGGCTTTGTACTTATTTTATTTATACCCCATATCGCGTAATGAACAGCACATTACAACACTTGGAGAGAAACACTACACGTGCGCTACATGTACTGAGTGAATAAATTCGGGACCCAAATTTTTAAATCCCCCTTCCGTTAGTCAAGAAACGCGTTGCAAACGGTGATCGTATTAAACGAGCTATAGCGTTGGCTATTTGCGAAATACCGAATTCTACGCGCGAAATTTAGAGTACGTTGTAGCACTCAATCATCATACGTCTGCTATTAGAGGTATAACGATAAGCGAAGATCCTCGATAAAGTACACTTTGTACATAATTTCCTTTTGTATGAAGGTAGCGATTAGTGTATCATTTATAAGGGAGAACCTGACAATTTTGTTATCGTTCGAACGAAGATTCTCTTTTTGTATATTACAGATTAGTAAGTAATATTGCGTAGCGGAGATATTTATTCATATTTCCCGATCGCCCGTTACTGCTTTTCCGAAATTATTAATACAAGTCATACAGGAGGCGATTTACGAGCTGAGTCTCTCATTGATTCGCCTTCGATCGAATATTATTGATTGGTTTGATGTTTTCTCTTTTATTCGGGCAACTTGCAAACAACTAGAATGCCTTGATGAACAAGTTGTGGAGGTAATTGACATGACTTGGAAGGCATTTCCTAGCTCTTTGCATCTTCACAATATTTCCAGGCGATGTCAAGTTAGGTACAGGTCGTGATTCAAGTGCATTTCATATTGAAAATAATTCCAGGCCCTAAAAGTGTGTTCCAAATTAACAAAGAACTATGAAATTCCTACGATAAGTAGTCATTCAAGATTAGTTTCTCGCGAATGAAGTGTGTATCACTACAAACGATATTTATGTAAATACAGTAGATTATTGTAAGGTTTACAGTTCAGCCTACGACTGATTTTTGTAATCATCTACGCCCATAGCCTTCCCCTCCCCCCAAATTATTTTCCGCTGAGAATCTTTCCATGATTCCACGAAGTTGTTAAATAGATTCTAGTTTGTGTATAAAATTTATTATGTATATCTAATAAATGACGTATATATACAATAGCATGGACTTATTGATATCTTTATCAGACAGTGTACAATCTGTAATTATAATTTTTAATTATCCAACATGGTTTCAAGGTAGCATGCAACTCCTTGCAGCCGACATCCGTTTTCAACGGTAAATGTAAAAATATTCAACATGCCTACGCCTTACACAAATCTAGGTGGGGTTTACAAATTTTTGTTTCTTTGACCAAAAATGTTGACAGGAGTAATGTACAGTAAATCACGGTTAACAAAATATGTTGATATTTATACACACTCATTTACTCGCTCCCTATATTTCTACCTTCGATAAAAACGCAGCGATAGCTACGTGTTACAGCTGGAAAAGAAACCACGCAACACGTATCATGAAACAATACATTTTTATGTGCAACTGTACTTTCTTAAATGCGACTATATACAGAGGGTATTTAGCGTATGTATTAATGCATGGACAAAACCAATAATATTGCGTAGCTGCGAAAGATTATCAAACTAAGTGATTTAAATCAACTTGCGATGAATATATGCACAAAATATTTTTCACAGTATATACTCTAAAATAGGAAGGTAAGAAGGGCGTCACTGCTCACTAGTGGCACTGATTCCCCGTTAGCGTACATTAACGCGACTCATCGTACGATTTAAAAATCACAGATCATAAAATCGTAATATATTTTACAGTTGCATATGTATATCGCATTCGAATTTTTACGTTTACTCAACGGAGAGTCAAGATGGGCCATTACGATATCATCTTGTGCCCCTTCCATATAAATCAAGGTAATTCAAAGTGGACCGCAGATTAAAAAGAGATTTATCTAGATGTATACATACATACATACATATAAAATTTTTTTATCGCCTTTCGAATAACGCTACACATCGTTGCAAATACAAAATATAACGCACGTTATACTTAGTCCTCGGGAAATCTAATTTCTCGACGACAAAGCGTCGATAAGCCAGACGTTCAACTATACACACTTCCACGAAATTACAGGGTTATCGTACATCAGTGCGTCCCGACATGCTTTCGCAGATCTTCGAGGCTCGAGAACGGCTTGTCGCATAATTGGCAGACATGCGCGTTACCATTATGTACATCTAAGTGCTCGGAAAGATCTTCTTCAGTCTCAAAAAGTTCGTCGCAAATCATGCACTGATACTCGTATGTCTTTATGCCCTGCTTTTCCCATTCGGCTATGGCGGCCTCCTCCTCATGTGCCTGCATATGCATTTCTAATAACATTTCCGAATCAAATGCCTCTGTACATTGCAAACAATGATAGGTGTCCTTTTGCTTCTCTCCATCATTTCCTATTCTTATCAAATTCGGATTGTCATCTTCGTCGTCGAAAAGATGCTTTTCTACATGTGCCTCTAGAGCGTCTTCAGATTCTAATGAGTCGCCACATATAGCGCACTGATATTGCTCCTTGCCAGCATTGTGCTCATCCTCACTAACATCATCGCAATGCTTTTGCAGATGATCCTTAAGTACTTCCTCGTCCGTGAATATTTTGTCGCATACAAAGCACGTATATGTTTCTTTAGGTTTTTCCAGAGACTTGACAACATCGAATTTAACACTCTTGTTAATCGATATCTTATCAGTTTGGCCGTTATTCACACCAGTAGTAACAGTGTCACCCTTGCTGACCATCTCAATTTTCATAGTTTCGTTCTTTTGCACCTTCGAAAGCATTTGCTTTTGGGCCATACTGTAAAGCTTCTTGGAATCGCCCTTGGTTATATTTTCTATATTAAATTCCGATTGATCGTGACTTTCCAAGTGACGTACCAGTAGCTTCTGCGTACGAAACGTTGAGTTACATACATAACATTTGTGCACCTGCTTGGTGGACTTGCAGACATGAGACTTTACATAACGTGCCTCGACTATTTCGTGGCACCTCTTGCAGCGCATCATTTTGTGTTTGTTATGACGTGGCAATCCACCATCAATTTTGTGTGAACGAACGTGTACCTCCACCTCCTTACGACTGCCAAAGGACTGGCAACACACTCCACATATGTGTCTGTCAAGTATAGGTAGCTCTGTCTGATTACCCTGCTGTCCCTGCTCCATGGAGACTAATGGATTTTTTGCACCAGCTATGGATATTGTCACAGGATTGTAGTTTGTCCTTTTGTACGATTCTTCTGGGTGTTTTGTCACGTTAACTGCTTGCTTAACAGCACCCACGTTTGATCTCTTTAGGGAGGTCATTTCACACATGGCCACATTACCACTGATATTTTCTGTTCTATTAGCTTCAGATATTACATCTTCAGATAGATAAGAGTCAGAATCGATCGCTGAGGTATTATAGTCGTTATATTTTATAGGTGGTACACTTTGTCGTTTGCGAGAAGCCATACTAAATGGTCCACGGAGCTTACTTTTAACTGGTCGATGTCCAGTTGCATGGATATTATTGATCTTATAGTACTGACTTTCCTTCGTCATATTCAAACGCTTCACTAAAACCTTTGGTTGATACTTTTCTGAACTTATGGCAGCTTTCACGAATGAGGGTGAAACAGTTCTAGAAGAGGGGCACAGTTTAGACATACCAGATGAGCTTTTCATCATGGAAGACTCGAAATTTTTCTTTATAGCTTTCTCTACTATACTTTTCAATTGCTGATCCAACGTTTGATAAGAATTTCTATGTACGTTTTCCACCCTCTCTTGTACTGTGTTCTCTATATTAGTACCAAACAACCTGTGCTTCATTTCTTTCTCTACAAATGTAGCTAACTCTACTTGAACTCGTTTAAGTGCTTCTAACTCTGTGCCTTCTACTTCTATATTTAAACATCTTTCTACAGATTTTTTATCATTGGAATCGTTTGATACCGGATGTATTCTTCGTAGTTGTACTGCATCAATAATATCCGTATTCTTTTCCTGGCAACTTTGGTCTATGTTGTGCCTACATTCTTTTGTTAAACTGTTCAAATTTGCCTTATTCAAATAGTGTGGCTCTGCAAGGATCAATGTAGAAGTAACGATGTATGTTGCATCTCCTACCTCTAATTCGGACTTCATCGAATGTGGGGTAAACGTGTCTTCAATGATTGGTGCTTTACTGTTTTTAACAGAATCCGAAGTGGAGGTTTTAGTGGATAATGGAGTTGGGGAACTTTCCTTCTCCATTAAATTTTCCTCCGTCTTTGCCTTAGACTCCACAGTTTCATTTTGAACGTCACAACGTTCTGGTAAAGGGTCTTTATTATCACTTTGTGAGATCTCCTTATTAAGTTCCTTTTGAAATTTTGTTTTCCGGGAATCTGAATCCGTGTCTGCTAAAATAAAACTATCACTGTCGTGTTTCATCCTGTACTGTCCCCTTAAGTTCGTTTCCAAGTTCTTCAGCGCTTTTGTCAAACGTTTTAGCCTTTCAGTTTCCTTGTCGGCATTAGTCTTTGCCCTTGCCTTTTGAACTGGGGACAATTGAGCATCATCAGAACCATTAGAATCTGTGTCAGAAGCATTTTCACCTGTAGCAGCTAAAAGAGCTTTTTTCCTTGCAACCCAGCGTTTGGTTGATGCTTTTCGCCTCTCTATTGTTCTCCCACGCTTTCCGCTCAATGATTTAACCTTTGCCAGCAGTAATGCAGGTTTAGCTTGCTTATGATTTTCATCTCCAACCTTTTCTTCCTCTTTGTACTTCATGTCGTTAGATACGTTTTCGATCTTCTGCGATGAATCCTTGGAGGATGTTGGGTCATCATCTGATATATAAGTTTCTCTCAATGTGGTCTGAACCATGGCACAGTCAACATTTGCAAACTCCAATGGTATCAGAGGAGGTATCTCGGACTTTATTTTTTTCTGAAAAAAAATAACAGATTTTTGACTCGAAATTTCCTTTAACCATAAAAAATCAAGGGCAAATGATATGTAATGTAAATTCACACCTTATCAGCATTATCCGAAAGAATGTCTGCACCACTGTGTTTTTCCTCTACATGTTTCCTTTTAAGTTCAGACACCTGTGTGTAGATACTAGTTATTTAACATAGTCTTTTGTAATAGCAGGATACCTTAATAATATAACATCTTATGGGACTTATAACCGTATGAAACACTATCTAAAAAAAACTTAAACAGTCATGAACCAGCATAAAAATGTCTACAAGTTATCTAGCATACATATGTACATACTGATTAAATTATCCTCGGAATAATAATCGTGGTGAGAAATATTTCTCTAAAAACACTTATCAAAGATCCAGCAAGTTTCTCATCCATTTGCCAAACATACCTCGTTATCAGAAGCCTCGGATAGCTCTAACTGGCCCAGTAGCATTTTGTTGGAACGTATGAACTGTTCCTTAAATTCGTTCCACATATCCAGTTTGTACAGGCACACGTGACATATAATACTGGGTAGATCGTCCTCATGCTTGATCTGTCCAGATTATTCAGAGATGTATTTGAATCGGGCCAAAAGAGATAATACGGGGTAGGGTGGCATGAAACGATTATTATAGGCATGGACTATAAACAACGTACATCTATCGAGGTGCAGTCAGTGAGATCCTTTATCTTGGACTGCAGCGGTTCATCTTGCAAATTGCTCATACAGCCGTGATCGGCCAGGCATATCCGACATCTTTCCACAACATTTGACAATTTGCGTTTTCTGGGCATTTTACCAGCCTATAGCGGAGGGAAATCGTCGTACGCGTATCCGTAGTAAATGGTGATGAGCGACTTAAAGTAAGCAAACGATACTATGTGGCGGGTACGTACTTTGCCGTACCTCGAAAGTACTATCGATACTGACTAGGAAGTTTTTTAGGGGATAACTTCGCGGGGCTTGTCGAAAGGTGTATGGCCTCCAAAAAAAAAAGAATGAAACGTCGATTAGAAATATCGTTCAGGAAAGTACACGATGCAGAAATAGATATACGGTATGCGTGTTAACATCAATGGAAGATTACGCGACTTATTTTACTCATGAAAACATTATAACTTTTTGAGGGTCCTCAGTAGGCACTAGCAAACTCCGAGATGACTTTAGGGGCCTCAGGTGGAGAAATCGAGAAACTCTGGAGAATGAGCCCGCGCTAACCAAATAATGCCGTAGCATGGTCAACGAGCGCCCGCACTAATGTCTCAATGTTACTCGTCAGCTTGAAACAACATCGAGGTTTTTACAATGACATTAGCAAATGTTTTACACACTTCGCAAATATAATTTTCCGACCATTTTGCAAACCACGCAGAAAAAAAAGCCAAATTCAAGAATCACCAAGTACGATCATCTATCTGGTCGATCAAATTGAACAACACGCGTACGATCGTAAATTAATTGACGAGAGATGGCGAAAATACGTATACAAATCACGAACGTGGAAAAAATGAGAAGTCGAGAAGGTATCGCAAGTAAAATTCGGTGAAATATGAATTGTCGGATCATGTACGAACATTGACCCGACGCAAGGTGACTGTTTACAAAACAAAATTTTCCGATTACGAACGACCTCAGAGGTCGGCCCCATCGCTCGCCCTTCAGAGGCTCTTTAAGGCGGCACAGACAGACAGAAATCATTCTTCGCAGTCTCAGCGAAATATTAACATTGATTCGTTTCATCTTTTATTGTATTTTTTGTGAGTCTCATCCCTCCTGTACTCCTTTATACCGACTTCACTCAATTTTACTAATTTTTATACTAATTGACATATTGATAACCTGCTTTTCCCTTGACTAGCTTTCAGCTTTGATACCGAAAAGAAGAATCAAAAACGGAGAACGAAATTAGTATTAAGTTCTTAGCGTTAACTATACATTAAGATATACGTATGGGCGAATGAATGGTTCAGTTTAAGGCGTGTTATTCGAGATTTCAAATGTAAGCAGCACAATTTTCTTTAACTTTCGAGTTTCGTTTGTCTCGCGCTCCGTTTATCGGAATGTAGATTTCCGAATTTTTTCAAGATCCCAGGGTTCTCACGATACTTATGCTTGGTCATCTGATGCCTTTTAGATCATGTTCAAGGGAATAGCGTCGCAGTAATGGTTCAGACATGCCTGACCTGGTGTGTACATCGCCTGGTTACCACTCTTAGCCGTGACCGACTTTAAGTTACCGTTGCAGGGGCCCTTTATAATCGTGATAACCTCTGGTGCTTTTGGTAAGAATTTGACGTTTCGCGATTTTCTTGTTTCATCTCTTTACTCGCCTCCATTTGATTTTCTTGTCACTGCTTACACGTTTGAAACCTGGATGAACAATCGAATGGATCCAATGCTTAGCACATTCTTGTAAGACGGAATGAGTGGGTTTAGTTTAGCTAATTGCGTGCATGGAATGGTGAGTTGGGTGGGAGGTCTCAAGTTGCAGCAACCTCCACGTGATGAAACCTGGGCAATCGGTATTCCTCGATACGATTAAACTGATTTCAAGATTGCGAGAAATAACGAGCTAATAGCTGTAAAACTATGTAAAATTTATTTCGACATATTTATTAAGTATGAACATTGTACATAGAAGTGAGAATTATTGAACGACAAATTCAGAGTTTCTTCAAAGACGTGGTTGTATTTTCTTCATTCTGTGAACCCAAATACAATCCGATTTCGCCTTTCCCTACCTTGAATAACCTTAGAAAGAAATCTCCGATCTTTAAAAATCGCTCCCAATATTTAGGCACCAGTAATTCGTACAAAATAATTCTTTTTATCTGTTCAATTTAAAGAGTTCTAATTTAATAAATCTGTTTATATAAATATATCTGCGGTTAACACACTTCTAATACCAACGATCGAACTTTATCAAGCAATAAATTCAAAATCTTCCCGAATATACGACTATTTCTCCAACCTTTCTGTAGTCTGTTTTTCCAAAAGTTTCGCAAGAAAAATATTTTCCTTGAAAGTCATTCAATATAATTCGTTTTAATAAGAGCATAATTTTTATCTATAATTGTATATTCGTATAAACGATAATGCCCGCGCAAGATTTGAGGCGTCAACTCCGCGCGGCCAATTCTATCGAGGGAGGAAAGCTCGACAAGCATTGCTTGGGCTACTCTATTCGGCAACGTTGGAAGGCATCGTTGCACACTAGAGCGAGACATATCGAGTGCGAATGAGACACATTGAGAGCGAGAGAGGCGTTGTAAGAGCGAGTGAAATACATTGAAATGTCGGAAAGGTGGAAAATTAGCGCGGGCGCTCGCTAACCATGCTAAGGCACTATTCGACTAGGTAGGCTCGTTTCTCTAGAGCTTCTCAATTTAACCACCTGAGCCCTCCAAAGTCAATTGGGAGTTTGCTAGTGTCTCCTATGGACCTTTAAATCTCATCCTGCCAGTTTTCTAAAACCACTCTACGATTTTTAACAATTTTCATCGCTTGCAATCTTTATTTTATTGTGGTAGAACGTCATACAAACCTCCTAAATGTAAGTACTAATCATTTCTTACACCGTCTTCCTGCATTATTGCGTGTTTTTACTCAAAACAGGCGTTGCAGAAATTTGGACATATCAGTGAGATTGATCTATGATACACTTAATACAATATAACACGTAAACCAACATACAATGCATTAAACTTAATACAATAATTAATATGATATTTAACAGTACATAAATTTCATAATTAATTCAATACAATGGACAAGTTTACATATCTTGCATGAAATGTAAGTTGGCGATTCTTAATTTTAACATTGTTTTTTACCATTATAGAATGACAATAATAGACATATCCCCTGCTAAGGACGGAGGCTTATGCAAAGAAATCCTTAAAGAGGGCATTGGAGATGAAACTCCAGATATTGGTAGCAATGTAACTTTACATTACATTGGTACAACGATGGATGGGACAAAGTTTGACTCAAGCAAAGATCGCAATGCTCCATTCACATTTACTTTGGGTTATGGGCATGTTCTGAAAGCATGGGACATTGGTATTGCTACCATGAAAAGAAAAGAGGTTGCAATATTGTATTGTACACCTAAATACATGTATGGAAGGTTTGGCTCAACACATAAAATACCACATAATACACTGTTTAAATTTGAGGTAAGTTACATTAAGTATTAGGATAATTGTCAGTAGGTTTATGAGATTTTAGGGTAAGGCATGTTCTCTTAAAACATATACCAAATGGTGGATAACATGTAATCTTACAGATTGAGATAATCGATTGGAAGGAAGAGGATATAAGTCAGGAAAAGGATGGGAGTATCAGGAGGTGTAGAATTACTAACGGAAAAGGAAAAGTGACACCAAAGGATGGATCTCTAGTAAATAGTAATTACTTTTGACAACATAAAAAATATTGATACACACTTAAACAAACATTCTTACTCATGATGTGCTTTTATTGTAGTACACTTGGTTGGTCAGTACAATGGAAATGTATTCGAAGATAGGGACGTTCAATTTACTATCGGAGAAGGAGCAGAAATAGGAATAGTGAGCGGTGTAGAGATAGCCTTAACATACTTTAAAAGTGGTGAAAAATCACGGCTCAAGATAAAGAGTAAACATGCATTTAAAGAAGAAGGAAAAAAGGAGTTCAATATTCCTCCAGGTGCCGATGTGGAATACATAGTAGAGTTAAAGAGTTTCGAGAAGGTAAATAGTAATTTGCAAAAAATATCAACAGTAATTTTCTATTTTCCCACAAATGCACATTCATATACATTTTGCATTCCAGTTTGTACGTACGTGGAAGTTAGATCATCCTGAGCAAATTGAACAGGCAACACTGTATAAACAAAAGGGTACAAATTATTTTAAATCCAATAAATATAAGCTAGCCATAAAAATGTTCGAAGAAATGCTGTTTCTCAAAGGAAATATCAATTCTGAAGATGATTCGGCAGAGGAACGCAAAAATCTTCTTTTGTCCGCTTACTTGAATCTTGCAATATGTTACCTAAAGACAAATCAAGACAGTGAGGCAAAAAATGCTTGCAACAAAGCTTTAGAATTAAGCCCAGGAAATGAAAAGGCTCTATTCAGGAGAGGACAAGCTTACTTAGCACTAGCCTCTCCTGAAATAGCGATAAATGATTTTCATGAGGTCTTGAAAATAGAGCCAAAGAACACTGCAGCAATGGAACGCATCAGACTGTGCAACAGTCTCATTAAGAAACAATTAGCCAAGGAAAAAAATTTATACGCTAATATGTTTGAAAAATTTGCACAAAAGGACAGGCAGGTTCGTAAAAGTAACAACAGATTTCGGCTTAATGTCGTACCATATATGTTACAGATTTAAACCGAAATCTTCTTTTTTCATTTCATTTCTTTGCTATAATTTTCACTTCAGTAAATTTGTGCAGTTTTAAGTCATTAGTATTATGTCTTATGAAAATAAATTTATAGAAAATAAATACAATTTATATCATGCATTAATATAGACTCAACAAGCTTCATTGTATTCTATAAGACCTGGAAATACAATTTTCCCGGTTATTGTTGTGTTGTGTTTGACCATAAATTGTTAGTAATGATACAGAAGGAAGAGGAAGAGCTGCGGCAGCAGCCAGATGTAATGCATGGTGCCTTCGGAGAATGGAGTCAAGACGAAAGACCAGGAGGCAGAGACGCAACTGCCTTCGAGAAGGAAAATCCTAATATACTGATGCTCAACGCTAACGGAACCGGTGAATTTCAAAACATGTAAATAATTCTCCTCTCCTGTGTTACTGCCTCACCTGGCTGCCCCCATTGTTAAACAAATTCATTAATTGTACATTCCCTGATTATCCTGGTCCCTCCTAGATGTACTTCAGGTATAACGTACATTATAATAGCTTATACATTGAAATCCACCAATTTTTAACATTAATCATTGTCTGTATATTTCCATATGTCATATGAACTAGTCAACGCGATATACATAAGTAGAACCTCCTTGGATTATTGTTATTCACTTGTTTAAATAATTGTATCAACGATAGAACACATATGTTTGTGTCAAATAAAATTCGAATTATTTGAGACGTTTATGCTCTCTGAAATAAAACAAGAATTCAACATCACAGCCCTAGTTGTAGATTTTATCGTATACAGCCTTCTAACAGAATTCTGTTCTTTTCTTTTCCTAAAGCCTTCGTGCACTGTTGAAAACCTAGAACGAAACAAATCAAAGTTCACTGTTATAAATATTAATTTTTAAGTTTCTTATAGAAATTTTTATATCAACGTATCCATAAGTCATGTACACACCTACATGTGCTACTTTATATACAGGTATTAATAAGCATTTCCTCGTTAATTAGCAATAGAAACAAGTTTATAATTGTGATGCAATATAATGATTGAAGTATACATGTGCATTCGGTAGTATCGTTTCAATAGCGATAAATAATGTAAAGTAAGGTGAAGGAGTGGCAATCGTCGACACTCCGTCTATGTGTATATATATATATGCTGTGTGTTTTTATGCATATATATATTTGCAACTTGAATATATGGAAATGTACAGAGATCGAGCGTCTAGCGTGTCGCAGAGATATGCACCGTAAGTACGAAACGTAATTCACGACATATAATTCTCGCGGATCAAAATCTAAGAGAGGTAGTTCGGTTACGATAGCCGTTGAATGGTATCGTGACTCATGAAGCAAATATTATTATTGGTTATCGCGTATCAATCGTCGTAGGTGCATGTATTATTGCGTAACCTTATTGGCGATTGCCGTGCAGTGCTGCGATTAAACCAATAAAGGCCTCCTTTATTGTTCTTTCCGGAATAGATGAGCGTGTAATTGACGCCCACCCCTTTCGTGAGAGCCGCACAATTCCTCTATCTCATACGTTGAGTGCACCAAAGAAGAGTCGTCTGCTAGATCTCCTGCCCTTGCCGATAGAAATCGTCCGCTAGAATGCCTAATATAATAAACGATATCAAATTGGACTTTAAGGATGTTTTATTACGTCCGAAGAGGAGTACCCTGAAGAGCAGATCGGAGGTAAGTTATAAAATCAAGAATCAGGTGTTATATTTATGAATTGTCTGTGATTATGGGTTACCAGGTGAAACATTATACTTCCTCATGTCTAAACTTAAAGGACTTTTGAAAATTTCGTAAATAAATGTCATGGGTCAAATATACTCTTGTCAGTATCGATGAATTTTGATTTTTCTGAGTAACCTACGGATTTTTTAATGCCTTTTTATTTTGCAAGTTGAATTTTATATGTTTCACGTAAAAATCTATTTATTGGGAGTAATATTCGTTTCGGTTTTTATTTATAATTTTTATCGCTTATATATATTTTGTCCTAATGTATGTGGCATGTGGTCATATGTATTTTTGCCTGCATCTCACACTTTTTTCCACTTATATTGTAGGTCGATCTGTTACGAGAAATTACGTTTCGTAATTCAAAGCAGACTTACAAAGGAGTACCCGTAATGGCCTCAAATATGGATACAGTCGGTACATTTGAAATGGCAAGGGCTTTATCGAAGGTAGAATGTACTTCTTTGTGCTCATTTTTCTCTGCACGATCACTATTTGAGACTTACAAGTTCTTTCACAGCATGGGCTTTTCACCACTATTCATAAGTATTACACGGCAGATGAATGGATGAACTTTGCTACATTAAATCCTGAATGTCTAAAGACTGTAGCTGCCAGTTCTGGTACTGCAAAGGATGATTTTGAACGCCTATCGAGTGTCATATCTGCTGTGCCAGAACTGTCTTTTATTTGTTTAGACGTCGCAAATGGCTATTCACAGCATTTTGTCGAATATGTTCGGAAAGTGAGAAACGAATATCCAAATCATACAATAATCGTAAGTAAAACTTTGATTAATACATTAATATATTTTAAGCAAGCTAATTCAAATGATTTTAATACTTGCTCCTAATTTCTATCTTATTCAAAAGTAAGAATTAATTACTGCCACCATAGGCAGGCAATGTGGTAACCGGAGAAATGGTAGAAGAGCTGATACTTTCCGGAGCTGATGTAATAAAAGTAGGAATCGGCCCTGGTTCTGTGTGCACCACCAGAATGAAAACAGGTGTCGGATATCCTCAATTGAGCGCTGTCATTGAGTGCGCAGATGCAGCTCATGGTTTGAAAGGACACATTATATCCGTAGGCAGTATAACTTTATAGTTTTATATTACGAATGATCCACACTCAACTAATGAAGTATATACTAAAAGTAATTTTTCAGGATGGTGGCTGTACATGCCCAGGTGACCTAGCAAAAGCATTTGGTGCAGGTGCAGATTTTGTAATGGCTGGTGGCATGTTCGCTGGCCATGATGAGTGTGGAGGCGAAGTTATAGAAAAGAATGGGAAAAAATATAAGCTATTTTACGGTATGGCCTCAAGTACAGCTATGAAGAAACATGCTGGAGGTGTAGCAGAATACAGGTATGCAGGAACACAAAATCGCAGATATAAAAATCACAAAGTGTACAAAGTGATTATATATTTTTAAAAGAAGTCAAACATTCATTTATTGAAAAACAAAGTACATGACTGTACCACCTATTTGGTAACTTAAATGGCAATTGGTAAATCAAAAATATAATTGTCAATAAAAATAAGTTGTTAGTGATTCCACATAAAGTTAGTGTTCCATGTTATACATCCAATATAATCCATATGAATTCTCCATATGATATTTTTAATATGAAATATAATAAAAGTTTGTAATATTGTCCTTAATAATATCATTATTGTATATGAATTTTATTTTTTATATGCAGTAATGTATGTTTTTCCACAGATCGTCAGAGGGAAAAACTGTGGAAGTGCCCTACAAAGGGGCGGTTGAGAATACTGTATTGGACATGTTAGGTGGCTTACGTTCAGCTTGTACTTATACCGGTGCTGAACGACTGCGCGAACTGCCACGACGTGCCACGTTTATACGTTGTACACAACAACTCAATCCTATGTATGGTCCACCACCAGAAATTTAAAATTACTGTGATTCTTCCATTTTACTGTAGTACGCGTTTTAGGAGAGGAAGGTTTAATCCTCGGTTTTGTTAATGACCGTATTATTTGCTGGCAAATAATATTTATATATACGCAAACGCTCAAAACTGATATAAGTGTATACATGGTATTGCTGTATGAAAATATTTTTAATCTGTTACGCTGAAAGACATACTGTATGTTGTTAATTCGTCAGGCACAAATAAAGTCCCTTTTTTTGTATTTGCACATATAATGATTCAGCATTTTAAATTTACCCGTACACGGCATACACAGAGGACTTACTAAACTGATATCTTTAATATTATCGAAGATGATAAGGTATAATCCACGTGAATATAACATTATAAATTTTTAGCATAAACTCAACGAGTAATTATAAAAAAAAATGCATATTTAATAAATTACCAAAGTATGTAATAGCATTTAATACAAACATCTTTAAGACGCAATATAATATTTTGCAAACATCATAGAACTTAATTTTATTTTTATAAGCAATCAAAATTTCACCAGTTTACATTACTTAAGATCAAATGTTTTGAAGGTATTATCATAGATAAAAAAAACTTGCTGCTCTCGCTTTGATAAAAATATTATTCCTATAAAGTTCCTCATTAAAGCTCACTTAATTTACCATATCAGTTTATGACTAAGGGTACTCTATATACAAATAAAATTCTTCACACACATACACTATTTGCTTCTTTTGGGTTAAAGACACTGGAAAAGTTTGTACCATTCTGCCCCTGAAACATGCGCATTCATTTTAATTGAAGAAGTATTTATGAACTTGAAACTGGCGATAATTTGAAAGGAACAGCATACAAAAACAGTACTCACACCGTTTAAGGTATAATGCATAGATTCCCCTATTATGCTTGTTAAAAAGCATTTTCTTGGACCTCCGAAATGGATATTAAACAAATAACAAGAAACCGAAATAGCTCCTAACATTAAAAATTAAAATACGCAAGATGTATTTTTCATGTTTAATGTTGCAAGAGTTTGATTATAAACGAATAACGTTATATTGTGAAATAATAATGATATGTTTGCTTTTATACAAATAGGGTATTCTTTTTTGTATGAATAGATTTTGAAACTACAAGATAATCAGATTTATGCAACGATTTTTAAGCATTTATTTTACCAACGTGATTGTGGGCCCTTGCACGTTGTACCCTGTGTCATCTATCATAACTATAGGTCATAATACTGCACAATATAATTATATCAAACTGTTTATATTGTTTTCTTGAATCTTAAAATAAGGTCCTTACAATCGATAATTCTAATTTCAAACACTTCTTTTCATGATATTAGGCTTTAATTATCTGTATCAGTGTTGCGTCTTATATAGAAAACGTGAAATATAATGATCCGGTAAAAGTGAATGACACGTAAAAATATAATTTTGTTGTTAATGCAAATGGTTGGGATGGTTTTGATCTTGAATATTAAATTGTTATTTTACCCTAATATATGTATTTCGTATTTCATACCTTATATACGTTATCATTAATAGCACGTATTGCATAACATAAGTACATCTAATTATTTTAATACTATGTTAGATTTATGATTGAGTGTATACTTATAGTAACTTTCATTCTCTTTAGAAAATACAGTGTCATTATACCGATTTGTTGAATGTAACATAATATCTACACTTTTTTTAGATAATTTAATCTTCCTTTCAATTATCCTCACAAAGTGGTAAGGACTATAAAATTATTGACACTGCAAGATTATTTTTAAAATTTGTACACAATTTTTAACCGTATATACTTCATCCAAAGTAATATCTCTACACAGTTAGTGAACCAGGCAATATTCATTATTTTTACAAAATGTTTAACAAAGAAGGGTACTTTTATTGATCAATACATATATATGATCATATTTCTGTTATGATAGCTAAATATAAAATTAGAATATTCTACTTAATTTTTTTCGCCTATAATATAATATATGTATATACTCAAAAAAGCTTGTTTTAACTGGGAGATATCAGAACACCCATTTTCTCAAAAATATCTTCTTTTACACCTATGATAAAATAATCCTCAAACTAAATAGAATATATATTCAGAAACATTTTCGATGCATTCTTTGTAATTACAGTTACTTTGATATAAAAAAAATCCACGCCTGTGGCAGTTATTCATTTTAGACACGCTACCCTTTCATTTTTACTACCAAGTATAATTTTCTACCATTACTTTCTAATTAATACCAAGTATAAGCATATATATATAACTTTCCTCCTTTTCGTTACACATATTGCATCAACTTTACTAATACAAAACGTGAACAGTACATAAGGAAATACTACACATTTTTACAACGTAGAATGAACAATAAAAGTGTCGCAACAAAGCAGAAATGACAATCCCCTCTTGTATGTATTTCATTAAAAAAAAAACGTGGAACGAAATTTCTTTAATTTTTCGTATGAACATTTTTAAACAAAACCTATCTTATTTCGGCACTTTTTCAAACATTACAAACCGATTAGTAGACAAGAAAAACCACATTTTATCAAAACTAAGAAAATCTACGCATGACTAGTAAAATCATTAACAATTGTCCTTCATAGTCGTGAAGTACAAATTATGAGAGTCAGCTACATCGTACAAATAACATTTTTCACATTTCGTTTGTAGTAAAACATGTTTATGATAGTTTATAATACAGTGCGTATATAGTGAACAGTATTTTGTATATGCATTGCACATGTGCCATCCACTAATCTTCAGTTTTGCAGCTCCTGTTCCTCTGAACGTGAACATGCAGAATGATGCTGAATGAAAAGTGTAAAGCAATGAATCACCTTGGTAATTATCGAAGAACAGGTAATCGTCTCTCTAACTTGGCTGCTCCAAAAATCTAGAAATTATGTAGTGATACTTTACGAAAAAAGCGAAGAAACCCAGCAAGATTTATATTCAGTGTTCGAGATAACAGTATGTATAGGTATGCACAGATCATGTACATGTGTAATAGTCTTTCTTTGTGAAATAGTCTCTACACATATACGTATACATAATCGACAAAGTGATATACATGAGTAATAAAAAAAAATCGCAGCTGTAATATTTACAGCCATATTATGCTATAAAGTTTACACATTCAATAAAAATAAATGTTCCGTGCGTGAGCCAGAGAGACATAAATAATGACATATTGCAATAAGTATCTGAATATTTTTTTTAGCAATACACTATAAGGTCAACTTTTTGTGTCTTTTATGATAAATGGGAAGCAATAATATGGGTATAGGTGACGGATCCCTCGTTCCTCTTTCTGACCTGCTGCTTCACCTGTCAGTTTCAACTTATATTACAATTATATGTTATGGAACAGAAATACATACAATAGTATAAGTAGAACACAGGTAGACATCATATTGGTACTATATTATAATATTAACTTCAAACTTCGGGTATTTCTTGTTACTTAAAATTAGAACGATGAGTATCCTACAATATTTATATATGTATGTATATAAAAAACCATAAAACATATTATAATATAAATAGAATATAGTCGATTCTAATGGCATTTTTGAAAGTTTATGGGTTTTGCGAAGCAATCAACTATGGTAATTTATCGTAAACATTATATAAAGGTACAGCAGGCATTAACCGCATCCCAGTGGAAAGCTATCTGAAAACTATCTGAAATAAACAAATAGTAACAATAAAAAGAGATGACCCATATATAAGCATTATTGTAATGTCAAAGGTGTAAAATATATGATTATATACTTCGTTATATGAAGCATTAATATATTATGAATTCTATTTTGCATATAAATAGTATGACTCCCTGAAAGTATCAACCGTAATTCACAGATGCACATTTCCTTAGTCTTACACCATTGATTGTTAACGTTTGCATTAAAACATATCAAGCCAATATAAACATAAGTGGTTGAATGTAACGTGAGAATAAAGATGCATTATATGGTACATGATAAGTACATATTTAAGCTAAAATACAACCTTCAGTTGACATATCACATTTTATAAGTTAAAGATATAGTAATTCATTTTTAAACGAAGCACACATAATGGCAGCACGCATATTAAAATAGAAAACAACGTGGGCATGGAAAAAAAATGGAAACACGAGATCTAGATCATATGTTCTTATGATTATTTTTTGTAACTATAATTGTAAAAAAAATCTTTCAAATCGTTTTATGCAAGTGCTTAGAAATATTTGGACAATAGTTTTATAGTATACATTTTAGTTTATAGTATATATACATATATATACAGATATATATGTATATATCTTATTGCCTTATTGTAGACATACCTTACTGTATACATGTGAGTGAAAAACATATACAAATATAGTCAAATCAATTTTGTTACACTCGATTTTACATTGACTTAATATAATAAGTAATAGACTGTAAGAGTTATATGGCATCCTTGAAGTGAAAAATAAAACATATTATTTCGCGGAAACCTGTTCATTATACTTATGTTCTTTTATACAATTTTTGCCACACATCGCGAGATGTATTACTTGAGTCTTGCTCTTAAATTTACTACAAAAATACCGAATTAATATTTACTTCATACAAATAGTATTACGTGTAAATAGTTAAAATAAAGTTGCAAAGAATGCCATACAAGTTTCAAATTGTTTATTTCTATATAATACATGAAGATGTATACTTACATCGTATTCTTTCTTAATCGGAGGTTTAATTGTCAGAATTCGTCTGCGAATAGGGATAATTTTGGTAACCCGTGGGAAAAGATGGATTTTGTTGACCCGTCTGTGGTTGCGACGTGGATCCCGCACCGGCAGCGTAATAACCCGTGGGCGCTGAGCCGGCATTCATCCCTGGATAATTACCGTAAGCTTGTGGAAAAGGATTCGGCGCACCACCCGGTGGCCCACCGGACTGGCCTTGCATGGTTTGCTGCATTTGTTGTTGGGCCATTTGATTACCTTGCATACCCAGCTAGAGGATTCCAATTATCCATAAGTATGTAAGGAAAATATCATAGCATCATATAGACCGGATGAAAAGTAATTATTAATTATTACTGATTATACTTCAATTTCGTAAGTGTTATTGCACTTGCATATAACGCAACATATTCTTACGAATACTATGATACCCATACAATATATTTGCATTGCAAACAATTTCCACCAAGACCTACTCTCTGCAATTGGTGAAAAATTAATAAAATTATCGACAAAATTTAATAGGTAATTACTTCTGATCCGTCCTATATTAAGTGAATATAATACACCCATTTACAGAGGTATCCGATAGAAAATCTGACATACCTTCCCAGCTTTCATTTGAGCCTCTATGGCCTCTGCCTCTTTTATTTTACCAATACTTCTGTAATACTCTGCCCATTGAGCACTATAATCAGCCTGGCCTCCGTTTTGAGTTGTCCCCGTTTGTGGCTGTTGTTGTGTTGGTTGTTGTTGCTGGCCTGGACCGCTCGAATTTGCTGGTGGATTAGATTGATTTTGCGTGTTTCCTGAAATTTTGAGATTATTATAAATTTTCGACATTCATATAAATTCGTAAAATACAGATTTAGTTATATATATATTTACCCGACGGAGGATTGTGATCCTGTTTTCCTTGTTTTGCCTGCTGTTCTATCATATCCGCTTCTCTGTGCATACCGAGCGATCTATAATACTCCGCCCATTGAGCACTGTAGTCGGGCTGTCCTGTTTGTGGATTTACTTGAACGGGTGTTTGGCTGGCATTGCCTGATAAAGGGAAACATTATAACAACTTTGCCGCTTTAATACACTGTAATTCAAAATAAGTAGAGCAAAACTAAAACTGGCATATTCTTAAAAAGAGTAACTGATTATAACTGTAATAATGCAACAGGTGCGAGTATATAATAAGTTTCACATGAAAATTGTAAGTAACCAATGTGGACACATTGGCCATGTGATAAATGGTGAATCATATTTACTTTCAGACCATGTCTTTTTTATTACAAAGTGTAATAAAAAAATGAAACAAAAAATGTGCACATACCAGTATCAGTAGACTGTGGCTGATTTGGCCACGCCTGATACCCCGTTGCCGTATTCCAATTTGGATTATATCCAATTGCACCTTGCGCTCCACTGAATGATGTGCCAGCTGGACCCTTTAAGAAATGGTATACAAGAAAATTCGTTATTATAAAATTCACATATATACATTTATATTAAAAAGCGTTAACATACCATGCCTAATTTTTCGCTAAAGATTCTCTTCGCGTGTTCCACTTGCTCCGGATTTCCTCGTATAATAAAAATTTTCTCGTTCTCATTACTTTGATTTCTTCTATCCAGTTCACAATGTGCCCCGGTTTGCTGATTTATTTGTTTAATAGTTTCACCACCTAAAATTATTATTAATATATCATAATAACTGTCACAAAATTTATATCTTTAAATATTTTTACATATTAATAATTCTTCTATATTACTTCATATGTAAGTATTAATGTTAATCAAACCTTTTCCTATGATAATTCCGCATTTCGTGGAAGGAACAGTGAATGTAGTCTCGATCTTATCTTGCATTGGACCTCCTTGACGTCTTTCCCAGCATCCGTATTCGTTTGGATTTCGATTACCACCAAATCCATTACCCCTTGGACCACCGCGTGCTCCCATATTGCTTCTACCGTCATCCCTCCTCTGCAACAGGTCGTTTTCATACTAATCCATACATTAACATTCTGTATATAAACCATGTATAAAATTTCTCATATTATTTAACATATGAAAACGGTTCTATGGAAGAATGTAAATTGAAAAAAAATTCTGGAAATTAATGTTTTATGCATTTGTTTGGGTTTTTTTTCACATATATTAATACAGCATTGATAAATCTGAAAAAATATGGAAAGTTTTGCACAAAAAATTAATTTCCGAAATTTATTTTGATTTAAACTTTTTCATTGAACCACCTATATAATCGTAACTCACCATCACGCTGTCAATGAGTTCTTGAATCCGTTGACGAACTTGTTCAACAGCTTGGTGTTTCCCAGATAATAAACATTTCCTATCCCCAGGGCCGTCTTCTCTTCCCTGTTGGAATTGTACCCTTGCACCGGTTTCTGCTTGTATCTTTTTTATCATATCTCCCCCTTTGCCAATCACCACACCAACCGCTGCTCTTGGCACAAGTACCTGATAAAATATGTTGTGTATAATACATCCGGCGTGTATACATATTTGTTCACATATAAAAGTATATTTAAATGTTCATTATTCATACCTCCACTCCATCCGTTGTTCCAGAACCATGATTGAAACCATTGTCATTAGAATAATTTCCACCCCTGTCTGTACCTCTAGCACCTCTGTGAAACATCTGCATTTCCTTTTCGGCTATTAACTCGTAGACTAATTGTTTTGCATACTCAACTCTTTGAGGGTCGCCTGTTATTCTACAATTGTGAGATCTAGCTTGCAATACTTTCTTAATACTTATAAGCTAATAAATTATTTTTCAGAAATGCCATAGATCCTTAAAGAAACCATACCTCAAAGGCTTCTCTTGCTCTTGGGAGGGACCTTCTTGGATAACAACCATTTTTGCTCCTGATTTTTCTTGTAGCTGCTTTATGGTTTCACCACCCTTTCCAATTATCAGACCGACTTTGGGACCGGGAATCATTATCTCGACAAATCCTGGATGTCCCATCATGCCACCGCTATTACCGCCCATTTTCATATCGCCGATTCCTTCAGTCCTACTTCTTTGATTTACTATCGAAAGTATCAATTCTTTAGCGCGACTGAAACACACATAATATAAATGTGCAGTACGATCTCGTATTAGCTGTAGAGCGAACAGATTTTATCATGGTACATAATATAATTTGTTTGCAACACATAATAAGATGTCTACTGTGCCAAAATATACGTTATAATTATTCCATCATTTTTAGACTCATAGAGTGTCATTTCTTATTACGATTATAATAAAACTAAATCTCATTAGAGTGTCATGGGCTTAATTGTAAGCAGATTCAAATAAATAAAAATTCAATTTTCTTCCTGTTGCGAATAACACGTCCCCATGCATATCCTATCCTCCTTCCTTCCTTCTCTCTCCACATCCTATTGAAAGCAAAAAACTATTAGTAAATACAAAATTATGAAATTAAAAGCCACAACTTATCGATAAATTCTCAATGATAAAATATTGTGAAGCATATATAAAGTCAATTATGAGCCCGCTATTCACATCCAGGAGCTAAATAAAGATTCTGTAAAACATGTAATGATTTCAATATGCGGAAGCATACGTCCTACATTCGTGAAATGCATATTAATATAAAATGATAGGCATATGGAGTATACTAGACACACACAAACTATGTTATAAGAACTAACCGTGCTCAAAGCACATTGTCTAATGAGTATGAATAATTATCAATTACAAAGCACTGCGGTAATCTTATAATACTGTGCCGTTTCTTAAGTCGTTTCCTTTCATTAATTAGTTGATACTTTCAGGTGTTTTTAGGAGGTATACAACTGGGAAGAGGATGGATGGTGTTTCATTTAGATAAATTACAACTAAAAAAATTTCCTGTGTAATAAATATAAGGAGGATAGCAGATTTGCTTGGCTATATACATACATTCATAAACAATCGCCTTTATAAATGTATATATACATATAGCATCATTTGGTGATAGTATCAAACTTTTGTTTGTAGTTTAAATGTATGTATACACATACATACATACACATATATATATATATACATACATATGTGTATATATATATATATATATATATACACATACACACACACACACATATATATATATATATATAACTCGACGCCATCATGAGATCGTAACCCCTTTTTTCTATGCAAATTTTCACAACATGATGGGATTGCATTGCATACAAAATAGTTAAAAGTAACAACATAAGAAGGGAAAAAACAAGTTACTTGACAGCTTCTCGGGAGCCAGCTAGTGCGCAAACACGCTCAGGGAGCCCACCACTTTCTGGTGCCATTTGTATTTTACATCCAGTCTCACTCTGCAATCTTGTTATTTGTTCTCCACCTCTGCCAATTACTGGAAAGACATTATTATTAATTAATGTAAAAAATTATATAGCATATTTTTATTATTATTGCACAAGACATAACTTTCATAGGGGTAAGGATATATGTTTGTAAGAACCGATCATATTGTGATATTTGGTTTGTTCTATGCAGACATATTAGTACAATATTAATTGAAAAAGAATACAAAAGTCTATCTGTAAAAATGCACTGTGCGCAAATCCATTTTATGAAATACAGAGTAAATGCAATACAATATACATATTCAGTAATGATGTAAAACGTTAGATATTCTGTTGGTTTGACAGATTGGCTGTTGTGTAAAAAAATGTATAGCATTGTTGTACTTACTCAGACCGACCATTTTGTCTGGAACTCTGATATCTTCGTTACAAATACCTCCTACACTTCCAATGGGAGTGGACGAGGAAGACGTTTGACCTCCAACCCGAGGCGTTGACTGATTACTTGAGTCTCCCATGGAACTATTGCTGGGTGGACCCCCGCGGAGTCCTATTAAAGGATCTGCTACTAAAGCTGCCATTTTCTTTGCCTCTGGCTCTAAAATTCAATAAATAATGTGCACATTATTCTTATCAAACCTACTTCCAAAAAAAAAAAAAAACAAATCAAAAAATTGGCAAGCTCCAAAAAGTATAGTATCCACGAAAGTTAAACATCAAATCAAAGTTTTTACTATATTTTATTGCAACAAAGGTGATTTTATCTAAAGCAGCTTTACCTGTACTATCTTCGAGGGGGCGTTTTAATTTTGAATCCTGACTGTTTTGTGCACTGGCCGGATTTATTTTTGCCGCTATCTGAAAGCAACGTTTCATTACCCTGATTAGAAAATGAAGCTTAACTCCCATAGACGTCACATTTACAAGCGCATAACTTTCCATTTAACAAAAAACGCGGCAACAATCCCAAAAAATATTTACAGTTAAATCTCAAAAATCCTCTCATTCCCTATCCCAACTTATGTTCCTCTAAAAACGTAAAGGCGTACTATATATACGCTCGATCATAAAGCAGGATAATCGCGATGTAAAAAAAAATTTTTGCAACGAAAAATCCCAGCACAATTCGCTCCAAGATACGCGGTATCAGTAAGAGAAAACGAGTGTGTGGAAACATGATGTACCGCAAAAATGAAAAGTATATTCGTATTTGGCCGTTGCCGGAAACAACCTTAAATGTGGTGTGTAATATTGAATTGAACGAAAATCATACCCGGTCAGTACTCACTTGCTTTGCACGTTGTAAAGCCGCCGCAAACGCGGAGCTCTGGCTGAAATTCTGAGGCGGAGCGACCGCTGAATAATCACTCATGATGGAACATCAAGTTGTGAAGCACTGAAAACGAATATGTTTTATCGCTTTTGCGTACCACTTCGGCCGTTTCTCGGCGATTCGATTGTGGAAAAAACGCCTATCGCGTATGCAACATGAAATACAATGGCTGTATTTCGATGGGCTTATACGATAGTACTCAATGGTACGAAGGAAAGATTTACGAGTGAAAGAACTGTGCTTTCTCGAGGAACAGTACAGCGCAAGCGTCGGTCATGCAACGTGCAGTTTTCAGAACGGATAACCGGTGCAGGTTTTTAATACGTTTTCACGGTACCGCTATGCAAGCCGCAATTCATACGGTTCGGACCGCTACTAACGTTTCTAGATGACCTTTGTGGCGCCTCGATAGTTCCAACGGCTGTATTCCTAGATCCAACGAGATCGTGGGATAAATTCGTCACAAATCGATGATCTTTACCATAATGAATCTTACAAGTTCGATAATCTTTGCTTCACAAGATATAATTTCGATAAATTTGGTAATGAATTTTGGCGAGTTTATAAAGTTTTATACATATTAAATATAAATAAAATAACATATCTAGTGACATATAAAGAACATATTCATTTAATATACGTCAAAGAATTGTTTAAGATTTATTTGTTAATAGAACAAAGGGACGGCTGTCCTGGATAAACTTTGTTACATATTGCTCGAATCATGTTCGCAAAATATGATGATAACAAACTCTGCCTATATATACAGACGGACCCATTAATTTGTTCCTGGACCCCTGAAGGGAGGCAAGGAGAATCTGGAATGCGATCGTGGAGGTGCCAAGTGGCAAAGACCGGCTGGACTTGGTTTACTGATTCTACGCTCAATGTGCGCGCGATTTACAAACTGCACAAAAACTTATAATCATGGTCGGTGTAATACATATTGATGTACATTGTAGCATTGCTCATAAAAACTGGTGAATGTGATATTATGAAACCTAATATAAGTTATTGGCAGTATAAGGAAATGGAAAATGAGGGTATTAGCTTTAAACGCTGAAAAATGTCCTTCGAGAAGAAACTTTTGCATCTTAGTTGCTTCGTTGGAGTAAGTGGCGAAGCAACTGATATTAGGAAGACATACAAAGTAACTAAGATGCAAAAGTTTCTTTTCGAAGGACATTTATTCAATGTTTAAAGCTAATACCCACATTTTCCATCTCGTTATACTGCCAATAACTTATATTAGGTTTCGTAATATCATATTAGCAAGTTTTTATGAACAATGCAGCAATATATATCAATATATATTATACCGGGCAAGATTATAAATTTAAGCGCAGTTTGTAAATAGCGCGCATATTGAGCGTAGAATCGGTAAACCAGTCTAGCCGGTCCCTGCCACTTGGCACCTCCACGAGCGCATTCCAGCTTCTCCTTGCCCCCACCCCCTTCTGGGATCTTGGAACAAATTAATAGGTCCGTTTGTACATCAGCGTTTTCAAAGATCAAGATGTAAACAGCGAGCAAAGCTTACTCTTCGACAACTAGGGAGGAAAAAAATCGAACCGTAAAAAGAGAGGAGAATTCATCATTGTGTTGCTTTATTGAGATACAATTTAATATTGTCGCTACTCTTCGTGCTTTTCAAGGAAAGTTCACTGTGCGCGGAATTTCGACATAAAACATATGATCTCTTTATACATTTTCTAGGGAGTCCTTATTAAATACCCTAAGCAGAAACGTAGCAACTGAATCTTTGTACACGAATAAGGAAATTTTATTTTCAGCTATTGGCAATACTTTTAAACAGTATTACTGTGTGGCCCAAGATTTATGTATTGTGTAGCGCACAGTGTTTGTCTGAACTTTATGAGTAATGGTGCGTTTGAAAGAAGTAAAAGAATTATTATCCTTTGATCATTACAAGAATAAACGAGAGAGTTAATTTTGAAAATAGTTATGGACAAACGAACTGCATGTTGTTTTGAACGTTTCATTATAGAATAGCAATACATTGCAATATTAATATGCTAATATTATTGTTATGAAAATGTAATTTGCAGTATGAATTAAATAGTTAAAATATCATATAACTTTATTAATCACCGAAGCAAGTACTATGAAATAAAAGAGGACGAACGAAGTACTCTGTTTTATTACTTCTATGATCATTGTCAACAATGCATAGATGACACATAACTTAATTTTATTAATATTAAAATTGATGCAACAATGAATACCGAAGAAGGATATAATGTGGCAGCGAGGTATAGGGCAGTCAGGAAACACCTGGACAGTTTAGGATATAAGCAGGCACTTTCATTAGATGCCCTTCCTTTGATAGAAAAATTATTGGCCGACCTTATACAAACTACTGAAAGCCTTAAACACTTTAAAGGGATTGCGCAACAGAATATAGAGGTAAGAACATATCATTGTTGATCCACATATCAAAGTCACAAGACCATTTGAACATAGCAGATTATGATTTACTTTTGACTTGTCATTTAAAATATGCATTAAAACTATTTTCACTTTATCCATGCTTTTAAACACATCAGGTCAAATATCCTTTACAAACTGTCAAAGAAAGTATTTTAAGTTACTCACAAGCTTTTTCCCAAATATAACACATATTGAGACTTTATAGTAGAGTAAAAAATAAAGTTCATCCAATTTTTACTACATGTATTATTTTGTCTTTGCTGGATACTTAGGCATGCAGTCAGCTACAATCGACAGTTGACCCTTATAAATGTGATAATGCAAAATTAGTGAGAGAATGCAATCAACTTCATTTAGATTTGATCGAGGTAAAAGAAGCTCATCAGAAACAACTTAAAGACCTGAAAAGACAGATATATAAATTAGAATGTGAGTGCAATGATCTTCAATTGGCCTCATCTCGCAATTTACAAAAAATTAAAGATCTTGAATCTGAATCATCTAGAAAATCCAAGAAGATCTTGGAACTTCAGGGCAAATGTTTAAAACCAACTGTTAATAATGTTGCGTTAGGTAAGTAACTAGCTTGTTGTTGAAACAAACCAACATCAAATTTGATTTGTTTGTTGTATTTACATTATTGTATGTTATTTTAATTTATTCTTTCAGCGTCTAAAAAACGTGCCTGTTATCCTCTTAGAAGACCAGTTTTGGAGAGCGAAGATTTTCCCCAGAAAAAAAGTGCCATTAACTCGTTGCCAGTTTTAGGTATTGTCGAACCAAAAGTTTTAGATTTGTTAAGCATGGCAGATCATAAAATAAGTTGCTTAAATCATGAGGTAACAAAGTTAAAGGGAGAGCTCTCATTGCAAACTGATAATGTAAATACATTAAGAAGTCAGGTACAGGAATGATTATCACATGTTATTTATATTATCATATATTCTGCATGCATTTTTTGGATTTATGCTATGTGCAAGTAATATACATATTTCCTCTTTTTGGCATTGTCAATATTTTAATCTGGTTTGTTTATAAATGTAATATAGTACATATTTACACAAACAACTACGAATTATACATATTGATTAATATAGTAAGCATTTATTAAATTTAAGTATATTTTTGTAGTTAACAGTAAAGGAAAAAGAATTACTCCGTTTAAAAAAAATGCTAGAAGGTGGTCGACCATATTGTGCTGTTCTTCAAGACTGTTCATGTAAAAAGATGGAGAAAAATATGAAGATGCATGATAGCTTTGAAAATAATGACATAAAAATGCTTCAACAAGCTAAATTAGAATTAGAGCAGCAGTTAAAGGGTAAATATGTAACTTTCTTCCTCTTTGGGAGCGAATATTTGATATGTACTCAACTATTGGGTATCACAATAGAATGCCTACACAAGCAACACGACGCCATGACTCAAGCACTGAAGCTTGCTGAACGAAATGAAGAATTAGAGAAAGAATTGAGAGACATAGATCATATAGCACTAGCAGTTGAAGCTGATTGTAATTCTGCTGTTAAGGAAAATAACAGAAGGGTGTGCAGGCTTCAGGTAATACATTTTAATATTACACAATTTAATTCACAAATTTTTTTCAATAACTTTTCAAAATTATGTTTACATTCGTTTTTTTTTTTATTAGGAAAAACTTGAAGATGTAATGACACAAGTTCATGCACTAGAATGTGAATTAACTGTTGAGAGACGAGAAGTGCAGGAATTAAGAGCGGACTTGGAAGCATGTAGGCATGAAAAGCGTGACATTCAGCACACTTTGGACTCTACTTTGGATGAAAAGAAACAAATGACAGACAGAATTAATGAATTGACAGTGATTGGTATGTCTTAGCACACCAACTAATTTTTTAGTAAAGTTTTTACATGTTAATCTTTTCTTATTTCTGTGGGAAAAAGTAATACTAAATAAGCATAAAGAAATTTTTTAAAATTGATATCAATTGGTTTGCATAATTTTGCAGAAAAAAGTTTAAATGATGAGATTGACAGATTAGCAAAAGAAAATGAAAATCAAAGACAAGATATAATCCAATTGCAATGTACCAATAATATGTTGAAAAATCAGATGCATATACAGGAAACATTGGATAGCAATGACATGCAGGAAATTAAAGAAAAAGGAGAAAAAAACGACCAAAATGAAGGCAAGAGTAGATTTAAAGGATTATAAATACGATGTGAAGATACATCAATTTTTATTGTTTTCACAATTTTGTAATTAGTGTTGTTTTCGACTAGTATGAGCAATGAGTAATGTATACCTTCCGTAAATGTTGTAACATGCTTCATTTAGTTTTGCAATATAAAATATACTTTACAACTTCAAAGAAATTTTTATACAGTATACACACCTTTATGTAACCATAATTCGATGTTCTTAAATTATTTTTTAGCATCTAAAAATTATGTAGAATCAGGGAAAAAACGGGTAGAATCAGAAGCTAGAGATAAGCCAAGACAAACCTCTGGAAACAGTGTTCATGTTCTTTATGTTGACATGCAAAAGCAGTTAAATGAGAAAGATATACAAATCGGCAATGTAAGTAAAAAAAAAGAACACCTTTCATACGTTCATATCTTCAAGATTTAATCATCATATAATGTTTTTCTACAAACTTATATTTTTTAGTTGCAGCAAGGAATTAGACGTTTGGAGGTGGAACGTGATTATTACAAAGATGAATGCAACAATCTCAAGGATCTATATAATCGAATAACAGAGGAAGATAATGTAAGAGAACAGTTTATATTTCTTTGTTTTATCCTTCATGCTGTAATACAAGTGATTTGGATATTTTCAAAATTCTCATTACTGTCTATATATTGATTCTCAATTATATATTTCTTTCCAAATATAGGCTGATTTATGGAAACGCCTTTACGAGTTCAAAAACCGATTAAGCGAAAAAGATCATATTATAGATGAATTACAACATGAGAAAAGAAATTTGTTTCGTGAGAAAACGAACTTGGAAGCTCGATTGCAAAGCTATAAAGGTCAACAAAGAAAATTTTGTAGATCTTGCAATTTGGACACGTATCCAGGTACTTGTGCATGTACATCGTCTTCACCAATACCTAGTGGAGACTTTGCTTCGGCAAAGGTAATTATAATTGCTATCTATTGCGTATTGTGGGAATACAATTATTATAGTTTGAATTATTTAATACATTTATGGTTGATACATTTTTCCCTTCTAATGGTACAATATATTATTGCATTTTATTCACATTTATATATGGGTGCATATACAGAAACTTCTTGAACGCTTAGAACATGAAAGGGATACAGCGCGAGGAGATGTTCAACGTTTGATAGAGGAGCGTGATGCCTTACGAGAGAGACTTAAGGTATTAAAATTTTCCGACTTTTATCATGTCAATATGATTTTCATAATACATATACAGAAGCATTACATATCCGCAATATTCTTATTAACATCATTATTCTTATATATTAGTCTTTATCATTATTGGTAAATAATACTAATGCTATATCACATATATGCTTATTACTAATAAGACACTTTATCGTACTCAATGCACATTTACGAGGATTTCTATTACATGCCATGTAAAAATGAAAATGTATGCACGATTGATAAGCACAGTATTGTATCAATGCAGATGACAACAGAGGCGCATACAAGTGAACAACGTCGACTCAAAGAAAATCTCGCAGACATGGAAATACGGTTGAAGCATATAGAGCAAGAAAGACAAGATCTTTTACTTACGCAGGGTACACGAAGAGCTACAATAAACGGCCTAGAAGACCAATTGGATGACATGCGAGAGGAACTGAAAAAGACGAAGCAAGAACTTGCAGCACAGCGCACACAATACTTTCAACTGCGGTAATTATTATTTCTTATGCAGAATTAACATTCTGGTCGACAATGATGTTCTACTGCTGTTTTACATGCTTATTCGATGTTATCATACAGCGCATTACAAGATCAAACTGACCAGGCATTGGGAGATGTGCAGGATCAATTGACGCAATCCGAAACAGAACTGAATAGAGCAATGGATCGAAACAGAAGTCTGGAGCAACAACAAACACAACTAGATAATCAAACAAAGGAATTAAAAGAGGAAATAAATAATCTTCATTCAAGCATGGCACATTTGGACCAGGAAAAAGATCAATTATTGGTACGCGATAATGATATTTGTATTAGCATAATCGATCATACATATGTGCCTAGATTTATATATATATATATATGTATATAATACATATAAATACATATTTCAGATGGTATTAGATGAGAAGACAGAAAAAATAGCTGCTTTAGAAAGGGAATTAAATCTGAAGGAACAACAGGCGATTGGAACTCAACAACAGATACGGGATTTACAGCACAAAAATAAGTGAGTAATTATTTTATGTATTTACAAAATATCTGGTTTCTTAAGAAATAGTGGCACTTGCCCTTCAAGGGTATATCTATCATATTCATAATATATCATATATGTACAATGTGCGGAAACATACAAATTAAATAAATATTAACTAGCGTATCCTTAGGCTACAAATAATACAAATGTTTGATGTATGAAATTTAAATGATGCTATTTACACGCTTGCCGACCGATATTTAATGTATACTACTTACAAACTAGCAATGCAATTAATCACCAGTTCTTGTAGATCTGCAAATATTGTAGAGGCGAACTAAAGTACAACATCAAACATGTACTTAGAATGCATACAATTTGACTTTTTCATTCAAAAAGTTTGCCAAAGTTACTGTGGGTGGCTGACAACCACCCGTAGAAATCAGGCTATTGCTGTCCACGTCGGACATCTCCGTGTTTTCCATTATTCTCTTGTAGCCAGGCCGACACTCGCATTTGGCTCTGGGCCGTGTCTCCTCACGTTGCCATAATTCATTTCTCGGCAATCGTCGCGCAACCAGCCACTCTCCAGCGGCGCATGGGCCCTGTGTGTACAACTTGTAGCAAGTTCTGTTCATCATCACCATACCTAATGTGTCTTCACAACTTTCGTTATTATCCTCCGTGCATTTTGCAGAATTTTTTAAAACATTAGTACACCCACAAACTCCATTGTAACTAACTCCGTCGAGCGATGGCCTGACATTGTAATCATACAAAACCACCTGTCCGTTCGGACACGGACCCTTAGTTCCTATTTTGTAACAGGTCTTCTCCTGCGGAAAGTATAGCCTTCCGCGTTTGCAAGGTACCGGAATACAGGTGGTAGAGTTTATCAGCATATGACCGCTATCGCACGGCCCTCTGGTATGCAGTCTGTAACAAAGTCCATCGTCGTATAGCACGTGACTGGGTTTACACACGCACTTGGCGCGTATCGTGTGTTCGTTGCTGGATATGTCTGCGGTCACCACGAAGTGATGTCCTTGTAAGCAAGGTCCGATGCCGCCTGTATAATAAAAGTAAACGGGCCGTTAGGAAATTCGATGAAATATATAGTATAGAATACAGCTGACAAATTGTTAGGGCAGCGCTAAGACAGAATACTCCGTACGGCTCTACCCTATCTTTACAATTTATTCCTTCTTAGCCCCCACAATTCGACTAAATAACGCACATTAACATAATAATAGGATTCTCGTACTAATGTACAGTTTAGCCTGAGAAGCGTGGGTTAGAACTACATCAATGCCTGAATGTTCAATGCATTGCAAGCACGCACACTCACATTTATCTCACGGTTCGCTATACATTTTGTTTATTCTCTTTGTTGCATGACTGATTTATGTGGCTGTGACTGTTTTTGCAAATAGCATGCCATGCAAAAAGGATGTGTAAGAAAGACGTCCTATGAGGATCTGCAGTGGTGTGGTGGGTAGATACTCAGATAGAGATGTCTACATGGAAGATCCGAGTTTGAATCCTGCCTATCATCTTTTGAGAATTTTTTGTGTGATATGTAGGCTGTAGCTTTAGCGGTCTATAATTCACTTTAAATAGCAGGTCCTGAGCTTCAACAATCGATACCAAAAATTAATTAAAAAAGATAAAGGACGTCCTACTTGTATTCTGAGCATTATGAACTATATCTTGCCGACTGTCAACTTGTTAGTCATATACTATACCGACGATATACGTCTCGTACAGGCTTACCTAACTGATAACACATGCCAGTTGGTTCATGATAATGAGGCAGTTCAGCATGACAACCACATGTACCACCTGGTAGAAATAATTCCCCCAGTTCTGTGCATGGCCCTTTGGTGTAATGTTCGTGACACCCACCAACGTTCCCCAACCAGTGATACCTTCCAAGTTCACCCTTGGTGTCGCATGAGCAAGTTGCTAAACCGTCTTCTCCTGGGACAAGAAGCTCACCCCGCGGACAAGGTCCTCTGCTAAGTTCTGGATAGCATTTTCCATCCCTTGGCCAGAAGAGCTCACTCTTTTTCGTACAAGGTTCCGGATTTCGACACACACCCCACCGCCGTTTTCTACTAATGCATTTTAAAGCTGTTACAGCAATGTCCTTGTGAACATTATACAGTAAAATAACAGAGACAGCTAAGAATTTATTAGAAGCTATTCGAACAGTAGCGTGGAGATAGTCGATTTAAAAAAATTACAATATAACATCACTATGTGTATACAATTAATTTCATGAGGCTGTTCAACTTGCCGTTTGTACAAAAACTGAATCAATCTTCCTGTAGAGAAGTAATGTAAGTTAAATTAATCCATTCCAAATTTTCAAATAAACGTGGTGCTTAAGTTTTTTTATTTAAAAACTCATCCAATATCGCCTGCTTTCAACAATTGTTCAAAGTTTTTCTAAAATGATTGACAAATGCGCAGTACGATTTATATGTCAGATTAAGTATGAATGTCGAGTCATGTTTTACTAAAAAAGTTTAGATAAAGATCCAGTAGAATTTTATTCAAAGAAAAATATACAATTTAATGGACAAATGCCAAGTTGCACCAGTAACGAAGTGAATGAAGTTCAGTGTATTAAAAATTGTCGATTCGTATTACCTTGATCTACCAGGAGCGTCTGGAACAGGAGCAAAGTATTGACCCTTCGAACACGATGCTCTCGTAAAGATAGGATGACAAAGTGCGTCTCTAGGAGATTGTGCGGTACCAGGTGGACATCGACATTCTGCAATTGTCCCACCACTTCCGGCCGCTGGACCTAATTCCATTGTGTCCGGACACGGTGCACCTATCTATTGAGACAATTATATTAATCTTTTCTGTCCTCAATTTATATAAAAATCTATACGACATACGATTTATATAAATATCTTTACTACATACGAAAGCTGAGATTTCACGAATCATTAAAAAATTCCGACTTTCTTCGAAATATAAAAGGTTCATACTAATTGTATTAATTCCTTGCAGTTCTATCTCGAATACGGCTCGACATTGTAATCTTTCTCATCAATGCCTTGTATTAATCGTACACGCGAACCAAATCGATTGTCAGCTGCTTTTTTATTTTTTACTATAGGTAATGAACCTCTAAGACATTCGTTTGGATAGCGCGTTGTATATATATTACACGTAACTTTAATATATATTGCAATGCAAGCTAGCGTGCATGAAAAAGAGGAAATATTTTTGAACGTAAAGGATTAGTTAAAATCTTCACAATTTATTAATATATTTTGAATTGTTTGTTACGCTACTTCACTTGGAAAATTTTTTTTCTTGGTATTCGATAGGAATTGGCTATTCTTGTAGAATAATTTTCCATTAAGAGATAGTCGCATCTCATTAGGGAAAACAGAAACAGCACCTGCCTGAAATATTTTATAACACTTTCCATCTGGAGGCCAAAATAACAATTGCCAACCACGTGGTTGTGCAGCGCAGGGATTGCTGGAAGGATCCGCCCATGGTGGTGGCATTATCGCCGCCCTTACATTGACCAGTGATAGGAACCATAAAATGCCCACTTTTAGTATCCTCATTGCTCTGAAAAATATACATGGCTCCTAAGATAGCTTATAAATTCCTGCTTATGCGCTATAATCACTGTATAATAAATCGCGGTATCAATTAACCCTTCATGAACGAGCGCATTTTTCTAGAACAATGACCAAGATCGACGGAATTTTAATAAATTAATTACTTTATTACTACAGTGGGAAAAAGTGTATAATTAATTTTTAGTAATAATGGGCAGTATATGAACAGATATGTCTATACTAAAAGATACTGAAATGAAAATTACAGAAAAATAATGGAGGTTGTAATAAGCGAATAGATGTATGTATGTAGGGATATCATGCCATACCGCCTGTATGGCGGAATTTGATTTTTTTGTAATATTCATTAAGTCGCGAATATGGCAGCATTCGTTTACTAAAGGTTAAAATCCTTAATCATCCCTTTTGTTGAGGCGAGATTGAAGGTTGTTTTTACGGCGCGGTTAATGTCCGCGATTCAGAGTGTTACCGTTTGTCGCGTTAGATAACATTGTTTTTTTTTATTTATCTTTTTTTATAATAATATTATCTAGCACTAGAGTCGCCGGCTACTATCTCGACGTATTTCAATCTAATTGATATATCTGTGATAAGAAGGGAGCGTAAGGAGGGAAAGTAAATAAATCCATTTAATGATTCACGTAGTGCTATAATGAAATTTCGAGAACCAAGCAGTGAAACTGTTCAAATATTTAGAAAGAATTCCGGACCAGTACTTTTGACCGTTTTAGTATTTTTAAGATTAGTGAGATCATTTGACGCGCATATATGAATGATTCATTTTTCAATAAATATATTCTATCTCAATATCTGGGCGCCATATATCAAACGTATATACATACGCAGTATTTTGTAGTAAGCGTACCTACGTGTCTATGATTGCCAATGGATTAACAACGGGGTACTGAATAATATTAAAAAAATGGCCAGATTCATGAAAGAAATTGGTAGGGTAGGTCGTGTCGAAAGACGACGAAACGCTAAATATAATTGTATAGACCATGCCCGGTATGACTCGAAGCACGGAGGGGCAAGAGCAAAAGCACGGCAGAAATAAAATGACCATACTTTCACTGTTTCACTATGGCAATGGCATTGTCCCTGACGGCAGGGCTTAGGATGACGACATGCACGCGGAATAAGAATATCATTCCGTATAAATGCTCTACACGTTGCGGACTCGAAGCAAAAATGCTTTTCTCTTTTTTTCTCTCCCTGTACTCAAGGCTCATATAGTAGAAGGTAACGTTACTTTATCTGTCGATTTTATCGTTCGTGCAGTAACATTACGGAAAATTCATAATAGCATAGACATGGCGTTTATGCACTTAATCATTCTTGCTTATCTATATTTTCCGATCGAATCTAAACGTTTTATTTTCGTATCTATTTTTATTCGATATTTATGATATTCAATAGTTTTGCACGATGTTTATGATTTTCACGATACTGTACTATCAACATTTTTTTTATTGCGATAAGGAAGTTCGCTGCACCTAAAAGATCATACGTGTTTAAATCCGGTTAGTAAACAAGCTTTCTTTCAGTACTTTCCATGACAGTGGTGAGACAAGTTATGTCAATCGTTTTATTAATTACAAACATTTGGTTTTTGGCAATACAGCCGTTCTTATTCGAAACAATATATAATTTTATCAAGGATAATAATTTGGTACGGGGTGCTATTTCTCACTTGTCGTTAGACATTTATGTCGATATATTAAGACGATTATTATACCTTTCTCCGAAATTGTGCATATTTTCGCCTCTTCGTATATTTTGTAAATTGAGAAACTCTTTAATCGATTGAAAATGACATTGTTTACATACACAATTTGCGCGAAGAGACGGTGTTTATTATGAGGTATAATTAGAAATATAGATTGCGGAAAGGCAGTTGGATGACGCTCTTATAGCAGATGCACATTAAACAACACGTTCGACGGAATTCATTACACAATTGTCTAATTACTAGTTCTCTATACACGCGGGGGAGTCTTACATCAGAACTTTCGCGTTCACGGTAGTTTGATCCCCGAGAGATAAAGATAAACTGGTTTGCCCGTACACCATGGTAAATCGTACAATTTGTAAACCCGTATGCCGTCTTGATAACACGAGTGACAATGAGTCTTATTTAAAAAAGAATTAAAAAATTTATTTACCGTAACTAAGAAAATATCTTAAAAAAAAATTGTATAGCAAATAAAACCGCTTCTTGATTATATATCCATAAATGCCACGTTCCAATTAAAGCATTTTTTGAACTCTCTATATCAATATAAATCTATGTTACCTGACCGATTGTAATAAGAGATTTGAGGACATGAGTTTAAAAATTGAGATTACAACTGTTTACCTGTTTATAGCGAGAAACAATGCAAACATTTTGCCCAAATGAGTCGTATAACTTTTTTACTATAATAGAATGTCTAAGGATGCAACCTCAATACATCAGCGTTATAGGGGCATGTATGTATACCTGTATGTATATCTCTTGTATACTGTTTCTATGCGCCTTTTTCATGAAGTTTATTTTTACTTTTAAGACTTGCTTGAATGAGGATTTGTAGAAAAGGGTACTCGTATATCTTAACTCTTTCCAGCCCAATGACGCCGTTTGGCATCATCCGTATAATATATTTCTATTAATCAAATGTCTCTAAATTGTTTTTCTTCTAAATTTAATTTTCTTACTAAAAAATAATTATTTGGACTGGAAAGATTTAATGGCATTGGAAGCGTGCACTATGAATACTTAGTATATGTCATGATTTTGAAACCACGCAAATGAGAATATTATGTCACTGTACTCATTATGCTTATGTAGAACTCTTTTTATGGCTGTGCCATTTTTTTTCTCTGCGTAACTACTCCTCGCAAATTTGGTTGTATAGCTGAAGCCCGTATTCCTTAAGAACACACACCTCTAGTTCATTGCGTACTGATCTAATTATATGCTTTCGATGTTACTTTCTCCTACCCTCTGCCTTGTAAAATTGTAACGGCCCTTTAATTATTTCAGTCCAATATACGCGTGTTGATTACGAGAACAAAACACCCGAGTATTATTCGCTATGTATGTATAATTAATTCCGTTTCTAATCTCTGTGATCTTGACGAAGTGCTTGCAGTTCCTTACGTAATGAAACTGCAGTAGACTCATTTGCGATTCAAGTGAAAATCAAGTTCCACTTAGAAGTCTTGATTCATAGTTAATAATCGGTGCATTGGAGCAAGTACGATATAAACAGCGCAATTGCGTAATACGCACGTTTTACGATACAATGTCGAATAGACTGATGAATTGAAAAACTAATACCGCGTTATGAGTAAGTAGACGGTGCAATAAATACAGTTCTCAACCATCTAAATATTCATGTCGAGCATGCTTTTTATAAAAATATGGTATTTTTTGCTTAATTATGAGTGTACTCGTCATTATTTAATAATAATTAAAAACAAGCGCGTATTTTGAAATAAAATGAAACACTTAAATGCTTAAATTTGCGTACTGCTCCGTAAATATCACGCTGCATCATACATGTGTATATTTCATTCTTCCAAATTTTTTTTTCATAAATATTTAATGATTATTCATAGAGAATCCATCATCAATAATGTTTATTTATAGCGGAGTATAATCTTCGTGCTTACTAAAAAAAATAATCAGTAATTCGAAAAAAACGATAACCACACGGATGTCATCGCTTCGTTTTACCGCAAATATTACAGATGAGAAAATTAATACCAGCGTTAATAATAATGGCCTGACATTGTTAAGGCTAATTTAACTTTCTAACCGTGACACTCGTTTTTCTAGACATATCCGAGTAGATTACGTGAAAGTTTTACTAGTTTGAGTTAGCAAAAAACATGGGATACACTGGACATCTCGATTGAGAATAGTACAATATAATCACACGGTTTGTCGCGTATTGCAAACATCGTAAAAAAAAATCTTACAAAATCTTCTGCATGCCGATAAATGTTATTACGTTCATACACAAACTTTCACATCACAGGTGCACAATAATTTATCGTGTCTTTTGCTTGCGAGTCATTATCATCAACATCCTAGGACCGAAGTTTCAAACTACTAACGAAATCCGTCTTGTCGGCTCGAGCACCGCGGCGATACTGGTCCGTGCAACGATCTGTCCCACGATTCTATACTGTTACTTAACTTCTTCAGAGCAGAAACTAAGTTTGCTAGTAAGCCCCGCAACGCTGCTCTTTTTTCCCAAAGCCGTACATATCCTTTAGCTGCTGAATGAGAAACACCATTTTGCGCCATTCGTCCTTGTAAAGGCTTTGCTTTCTACGAAATTGAATTATGTCTTCACGCAGTACGTCCATGCATCGCGAATGTGCATTTATCGTGTAATGCCACTTGATGCTCGCGTTAATTGGTCACAAAATCTCGATTCATTTAACAACGTACCGAACTGGCCAAAATGACCGGTCAATGATTACTTTGAAAAATTGTATAACTTTAGGAGGGGCTAATTTCTCAGATTTTCTATGATTCTGTTAGAGCATAGGGATTGATAAATTAATCTATTGACATTTTTGCTTTGTCTCATTTTGTTTAAGGACATATTTAGTACACCTTAATACATCTTAAAAATGGCTGGTAGCTTTAATGTTAAGAGATGTAACGTATTAATTTAAGTAATAATTCAGTTATATATTTAATATTATACTGTGTACTATACACATTTTTAACACTCTGCTTTTTTATCCCCTGTTAATTACACCCAAAAATATGTACCTACATTTAAAAAGATGTATAGGAATATCCCTTACTATGAATTAAACTACATTGATGTTACTTTAATCGATTCGGTACTTCTTCAAAGTAGATCGATATTTTTTGAACATTGACCGATACCAGCGACGTTAACATACGATTTATTTTTAAACGTTAATATTAAAAGTACAAAAATTAATTTTGCTTCTAATTTATTCTCCTACTTTTTATAAAAATCTCAATGTGTGCAGATGGAAGTAGGCAAAACAGAAACATAGACAAAAAAATATTGGCATAAAGACAAATTCTTACATAATTTTGCGATGCTTATTAGAATTATCAAATGCTTCAAATTGACAAGATTAAAACAATGTTCTTCATTCTCGCCGGAGAATATTTGAGCACCTCGTCATGATATAATATGTTACGTCCACGATCTTATGAGGGCCGTGGATTATGAAATTTCCTCAAAAGTTCCGATTGCGACACTTTGTACGGGTTCCGTTAAACGAAGAAAACTTTCGTCGTGGTTGTCGCCGACCTCCGAAAGGCTGTCAGGCAAACGAATTCGGCTTCCCCCGCTTCGACGTACTTTCGTTACGAATTATTGCATAATCCCGTAGGAGCCCTAAGGCGAATCCGGTAACGGGAAGCGCATAATCATTTGACATTTATTTCTCTTCGATCATTCGATGTAACGGCCCAAGGAGAACACTATCGCGCGGTGTCGTATAAAATTGATGTTAGAACCGTCGTTTCAGTTAGTCTTTCGCTATATTGAGCTTTCCGATTTCATTCTAAAAGCGCATAATTCTTTTTTCTTACTCATTTTTCTTGAATTCTCTGATGTAATGAACCAAGGAAACTATTGCCGCAGAATGTCATTCATGAAAATTATTTTTTAATTGTGCTGCTGCTCCAATTGTGTCGATATTTGTGAAAGTGGACAAAGCAGGAAATCTAGAGAAATTAATGTATTTCGTATTTTGCATTGCAGCAGAATGATATGAAGCCATTTCTTCAGAGAAAAAGATATGATTTAGGTCATTTTCATAATACAATTAATTGTAAATTAATTGTATCAGGATACAGTTAATTTATTGGTGTATTTCGTTCTCCATTTCATCCTGAAAGCGCATAATCCTTTGACATTCATCCCTCTTCGTTCATCTGACGTAACGGACCAAGGAAACTATTGCCACACATTGCCACACACGTTTTGTTGTATAAAATTCCTGTTAGAACTACCGTTCCATTCGGTCTATCGCTGTATTGCGCTCCTTACCTTTATCCTGAAAGCGCATAATCGTTTGACATTCGTTTCTCTTCGATCTTTTCATATAACAGGTCAAGGATCGCATTGCCACACTGTTTCGTTGTATAAAATTCATGTTAGATCCGACATCCAAACCGGTCTGTCGCTGTATTGCGTATCTCGATTTCAGTTTGCAATGGCCTTGAAGTATTGCCACAAGAATCTTAACCGATATTCTATCGAAAAATAACAAACATAATAGTTTGATAAACGGTGTCATAAGGATAAATGTCATGTGCTTAAGTTCTTTGTCTTAGATATGTTTTATTCTCTGCTAAACAAATCTTCAGCTACAGATTATTTAATTTATAAAAGAAATTTTGGTGTTGGAATCGAAGCGTATTCCGTCGATGTAACACGATGTCTCATAGGTAAAGCACTCGGGAAGATTACAACGGTTCTTCTCGCGCATCCTCTTGTAGCTGCACTTCACGTGGCGATGGTCCCTTGTATTTCGAGGAACCGTGTAATGCCCTTTGCTCATAACGGGAACGACAGATTTTGAAAGGACTCACCATATATCTAGCAGCTCCCATAAGAGGAATGCCTGTGGAGCAATCGAGCATAATAAAGAGAACTTTTAGAGTAAACGTGCACTGAGTCACGATAGATTCCCTTGCTCGGTGTTGCATGTTTAAAAATCCTTGTGATTCGTATTTAACCCGTTACTCGGAAAAGTAAATCGAGGAACGTCCTGCAATTGAAAACAATAATTTAATAATTGTGCGCGTAGAGAAAAAATTCACGAATTACGAGTACTTTGCTTTTATCAGAATATTATTAGATTTGATTGCGCTTCTTCCTATGTGCTTTTATCGATTTAGTCAGGTATCCATTGAACGTATGTCGCTAAATGATTACTTGGTTAACGGATTAAGGAATGTATTCGTGAGAGATGAGAACGAAAGTACACGTTGTCCAATGAGGAAGACTAACGGGATTGCTATCTCGATACTAACATCTTGTTGCATCCCGTTGAATCGGTGAGATTGGATTAAATTCTGAAGCACGATCAATGCATGTATGCGTATAGCGTAAATCATCGACGAAGCCGATAAATTTATACAATATATGCGTTTGCTGATTGCGATCATTAGAACCGAAAGACACATATGTGAACTCAGCAAAATGAAATGATAGATTTACTCGTACGTATGCGCTTAACTTATGAGCTGTTCATAGACCAAAGCACTTGATGGATACTTTGTTTTTTATATTTCGAATGAATTTCTTTCATAATTATTAGACTTAATATCACTAAACGGCGAAAATTTGGATAGCTGTCGAATAATAAATAATAATGATTACTTATGATTTTCTTTATAAGTCAAAGAGATTAAATCCATATTCTAAAATCATAATAGCGTAATTCAAACGCTTATTGGAATTTAGAGAATTAATTCGAGTTAATCAATTCTTTCTACTGCTGTTGTTTTGTGACGTTCATTAATTTGGCACATGAACAGCGTAAATAAAATTGACATTCATGAAAAACTCATACGTTCGATTAACATTCTGCTTGCATATTCAATACGAGCAAATTATTAAAACTTGCGTTAATTGCGCACGTAATAGAGCCAACAAATATTTATGCTAATTATGTCGTCGAAAAGAATTAGTGCTTTGGTAACCCTTCGAATACAGTGGGCGTGTATGCGTGTCTAGAACTTGGCACGTGGGAGCGTCATGGGCAGTAAATGGATAGGCAGTAAGAAATGCGAGCTAACAATTTCAAATAGCTATCTTGCAGCGACTCGGTTCTGCAGAGCGTTCGGCTTCGAACCGTTCCGTCTGCACTGGTTTCAAAGCGAGGATACGCTTTCGTTTCGACACCATTGCATTTCCATTTACAGTAAACTCCTGCGTAACGCGGTGACACGATATATGAATTCGCATTTTCGGACATCATGTTGTACAAGAATTTTCTTCATAACAACACGAATAAAGTGATATATTTGGAGTGATTATTGTTTTGTCAAAATTGATTTTTTATGTTTTATAAGATAATACTATACTTTTGAACAAATACCACGTTTATCCTATCGAGTTAAAATATACATATCGTTAACGTACGCAAGCTAAACAGTTATTTCATGCAGAGAAAAGTCGTCTTTATTGGACCATTCAAGAGAATATCTTCATAAATCGGAAACGCATTCTCAGTTTTCAGCAGAAAAAAGTCGAGTATAATCTTGGTATATTAGTTGATATATATATGTATGTAATACAATTAACCGAAAGTCCGTGTTTGAACATAACAAATATTTTCAAATAGTGTCGACGACCTTTTTTCGTTGCTGTAGTTAAACAGCGTGTAAACTTTAACTCCAAGCTAAGAAATGTCGCTTTCGACCATTCCTGTTCGAGTTATCGCTATAGTCCAATCTAGGCACCGCTCCAACTTCGACAACTCTGCCCTCCATTCTGAATATATTATATAGCTATTTGTACGAGTAATCGCGTTATATTTAACAGTAAGGTAAAAGCACCAGTAGTCGGCTCTGTTCAAGTTGACACTTTTTCAAAAAAAGTAAATGAATAAGGATATCACAAGCTGCAATACATCAAACCTTATTAGTCTATATAGTGTCGCTCTTCAGCTGCTTAATTGCGAAATACTGCACATAGTCCGCCATTGAGAAGTGTCTTAGCGATAGGTTAATCAAACCCGTGCGCGACTCTTGCGATTTTTGCGTATTTTTTTATATGAATCGCTAAGGAATTGGTTAGTGTGTAAACGATTCCAATCTGTATTGTTTAATCATTCAGGGTAAAATAGGCATTCGTTTATGTTGTTTGAAATTTAGAAATTGGTTTATTTATTAAAATTGGCAATAAAGAATTCTAAACTGTTTAAATTTACCTCGTGTCCACTATTGAAATTTGTAATTGTCCACTATTCGGTAGTTGACATGGGAAATTAAATTACTAAGTGTCAATTATTGTCTTAGTTCCTGTGTCAATTTTGGGATACCTCCTACAAAGGGTAAGTTTAGAAATTATGCAGAAAAGGTTATGCGAGCGGCTGTGGAAGATGTCAGGCTCCATAAAACTCTGTATAAAGCGACAGCTTGAAAACTTAATTTTTTCATTTAATTTTCTTTTGTAAACTTACTAAAGAATGAACTTTTTTACACGTGCATTAAATGTCTGTATTCATACATCACTAAAACTAATTCACTAATTAGTTTTTCTTTTTATGTCAACTACACAAGCAAAAGGTTATTAACTACTGAATAAAATTTTACTACCAGAAAAAAAAATTTCCAACCGCTATGGGGGATGATTACTTGTCAGAATATAATAAAAAAATAGTTTGTGCAGCAACTACTAATCGTCAATTTTCCATAAAATGAACTAAGTTTGAGCTATGCAAACGAATAGGCACAAAATTCCTTAAAGTATCAACTACTGGTACCTTTACCTTAGTCGTTATAGGAACGTGCATTCTAGGAACTCGCTTATACAGTGGTCTATTGTATACCATCAGAGCAATCTCCTTCGGTGTCTTCTAGATCCGGGCCGTGCCCTTAATTCCAGGACTCGTAATTGCTGCAACACCCCTGTCCCTTCTTGGAATTTGCTTTACATGCATCAGGAACTCCTACGTGCCGTAGCAAAGCTTTGTAAATGTTTGCCTAGGGAACTTAAGAATTGAAATGTATATAAGCGTCGACCGCTCGAGAATAGCCATGAAACTCTTGGGGGAGAAAGGAAATGTGAGAGAGCCCGGAGATGAACGTGAGGAATTTTTTAAGTTTCTCATTTGTGCCTCGCGCATCCGAAGCAAATTGTGAATATAAAACGCGCGTGAGTGGCTTTCCTAAATGGACGGGCGAACCATTTTCCTTTACTCCTTGTAACTATCCGACAGCTACACGTTTCACATGTAAATCCGTAAACAGACATTCTTGATCGTGTCCGTGAAAGTGTCGTCGGGCGGATTTCGCGAGACTTACGGCAATTAACCGTAAGGAAAACAAGCGTGGATCAACTTCCGCGAACATTTTAAACCTTTTATTTCATAATGCACGCGATATGCTGTGCGCTTCCTTTGTTATACGGACGTACATATTATACGGTACACGAGGAAAGGTTGACTTTCGGTTGCAGCTACGTCAACGGCTTAAACCTCTGGCTTTTACCCATCTCCACGATCTTCGCCCTTTCTTGAGTAAGCATGTACCCGGAAGGAGCGAATACCTCGCAAAATGAATGTCAAGCGTGCTGTGAAATTGAATAAAACTGCATTCTTATGATTTGTTAAACGTTAGTCGTGTAACGGCAGTCAGCAATGCCCCAAGCAGTTGGAAAGCATTTTGATGCATATAATTCGGAATTGAAAATGTCCTCGAATCGAATCGAGAGGAAAAAGTCATTTTTGATGTTACTTTATTTCGTGCTTGAACTTTGTTACTGTAAACTAGTGAAAATCATCGTTTTATTCACTACAGAGTATGAGAACTAGTCTTTACTCATTAAAAATTGGAAAAGTTATATATTCAATATTTACAACAAGCGAAACTTTAATTACCTCTGCAGAAAGTCAATGAGCTTTGAAAAGAGTTATGCTTTCCACGTTTGCAGCTACGTGATAGTTATTGTTCAATGGAATACTCTATTACCATAATCTACACGATTTACCTGATCACATAGATTTTTTGAGCTACTTTTTTTTTTGCGCTGTTGATTTATTCTTCGTAACTATGATTGCAGTTACACTCGTAGATGTAAATCCCTAATTTTTATTTAAATTTAGGATCAGTCCTGAAACTTATCTGGTCAATCCGAAGGTAATCATGGTTGTATCTATGAATTTGTTTATTGAGAAAACGTTTTGTTCAATATATTAGTTGCTTTCCGCAATACTTTTCTTCGTGCGCAAAGGACAAATCATAAACTTTTCTCGTGTGAATTCGAGTATGCGGACTAGAAGAAAGGAAAAAAAGGCCATAACTATTAAGAAACAGGATGAGAGAAGTTTCCTAGATTTTCGTTAATACAGGCACTTCTTTATTCTTCCTTTCTTTTTAACAGATTTGCTATTACCCTTACACGTGTGTGACGGTACTAAATTTATATTTTTACTTTTTACACAAAGAAATGAAGTTTATTTTGAAGTTGGCAAGTATATTTGAAAGTGATTCTAACTTATTCCATTAATTTATTTAATTCATATTTTGATATGCACGGGATTTCGAAAAATACGCGATGGGCTGTATCTGGAAACTTTTCTCCGCAGCGTGGTAACGACCGTGTTAATGCGATAGACGAGATCGAAGTCTTCCGCATTGTATTTGCTAGGAGAGAAATCTCCGTCTGTTGCACCATTCTTAGACTTAGCATTGGCAAGTGATCTTAAATCGTGTTATCGATTCCGGAATTCGTGCATTTGAAAAAAAAATGTCTATAGCAGAATGCTCTTTATGACACGACAAATTACAGTATCAGCTTGTGTACATGGTTAATTTAACAATTGTCAAAGAATTGTATAGTACCTGAAACTCGTTCCTTTATAAAAAAAAAAGATATTTCTGCCTGCATTTAAGTATAAATATTAGGCGTGAAATTTTGCTTCCACCATTTTTTTCCCCCGAATTTCAAGGCTTTATTGAAAAAAACTGGTTATACATTTATGATTCAAAGTATTGTCCATCATTGTTCACTGCTTTCTCCCATCCTTCGAGCAGCGTACGAATTCCGCATTTAAAAAAACACTATTTACCGCTGAAAGCATCTATAGGAAAACGTCGGAAGCAAAGATGCACACCTAATATAAATCATGTAGAATATATTCCTCCCGTAGCACTCTATAACCGACGTTTTCTTGAAATTTCGACACTCTAACCAGACTTCGACCTTTCCTTTCGTATAACCTTATGTCCTTGAAGTAAAAGAAAAACGTGAAATATGAACAGGATCGTTTGATCGGTGATGATATTTTATTCACAACGATCTACAAATCTTGAACGAAACATTAACGGATTTTTGTCAAAGTGTGTAAAATAAATAATATAAAAGTATACCATAATGAAGAAAAATCAATACCACTTTGATATCACCGCGACTTACAGAAAGTTAAACGTTAAAATCTCGGCGAAAGCAATGTAGCAGCGGCTAAAAGTGCTCAGCGTATACCGGTAAAAGTAGACGTTTGTAACGTCGCATGTATTGTATTAATAAGCATCATTATTCACCGCTGGGAGAACTTTCATTTACATGAGTATTCAACTAAATCGGCAAAATGCTTAGCCAGAGGACGCGTTGGTTTTCATTTCCACGCTGACGAATTGAACGGTGCAGAAAGAGATGGACCGTTGCAGGAGGCAGTACGGCACCAGGGAAGGACGGCGAGATAAGAGAAAGTCGTTTGCACGGCGTGGCCGTTCAGCTTTTTCCTTCTTAAATCGCTGCAATCCCCGTGCCTCGATTGCGTAAAGGGCAAACGCGTAATCGGCGCACGGATGATCAATCGTCGATGCTTACTATACATCCTCTCTTCATCATCTTGAAAGCCGATTTCCACCAGCCGCCGCGGCGCTTCCGTTTCCGCGATTCTTCACGACTCCAACAAAAGGCACGCACAGAGACGAGAAATCTTTTTCAGCACGAGGAACAAGTCTTAATCCTTTATAAGTCACCGTGACTTCCAAATACCCTTCCGTGTAGACTTTGAGGCCGACTTTACTTCCTCGAAGCCGACGGAGTGTGTCGCGAAGAAAGGATGCTCGCTTACCGGAATATCGGGGAGACTTTGAAATACGTTAACGCTAAAACAATCGTCCACGTTTCGAATGTATTTAGGACTCCGCGTATATCTTAAAAAAAATATATATATGAAATAGAAAAATAAAATAAAATTCGATATTAACACGTTCCGTGTCGCGTGAGGCGAATACGCGCCATGCTGTATTTTCCATTTAGGGTATTTAGAATTTTCTTTGCAAAACGAAAAATTAAAAGGAAATTGTTTCTTACCAGTTACAAAAATCGCAAGACATACGATAAAAGCAAATTGTAACAACGTGGCGATATATACGTCGCATAGCTTGAACGAAAATCAAAAATAAGTTCGAAAGTAACGAAAAATCGATCTGGCACGGAACGTGTTATTAAAATATATACATGAATCCAATTTTTATTGTGTGTGTGTGTGTGTGTGTGTGTGCACATTTTTAAAAATATACAATGATCCACATATTGCAATAAAATCAATACAATAATCATAGAAACAGCACCGTGACGTAGTACTTTCTAAGAACACCGTGTTTCCAAGAAACGACATCATTTTGACGAGTTTGGTAGTGTCGTGTAGAAAAACTTCGATGTCGTACACTTCGATTGGGATCTACGAGGATCCTTCTAGGAGTTACGTGCTCGGTAAGACCACGTTGAAATTCGGTCACGTAAACATTTCACGAGAAAGGATTAAGTAATTTCGGTACGATAGACGCCTAATTCATCGATGTCCGCAGCGCCCTTGTCCTCCTTCGAGAACGCGGTTTGCGTCATCGGGGGTAGGCGCGTGATCCAGGTAATGGAATAGGCGCGATTAAATATTTCACGAACATGAATCGTCGATGCATTGCGATTATTTTTACGTTCATCGTAACTTATGGATGATCGCGTTGTATTTTTCAGAAAGCGGAATTCAATCATCGGCCCCTTCCTATTTTCAATCTATGTTTAATTAAGAAGTTGATTACTATTTCGTTTCAAATTAACGAATTATTCCGACGTTCGCGTTCACGTTGTATTTTTCAGAGGTTCACGTTATTCTTTTCATCCGAAAAACTTTACTTCTTCGTTGGATCTTATCCGTAATGGATTATAGAATAATTGCTATATATTTAACTGCAGCGCGCTCTCGGAGGAATCCATTAATACGGATGGCGCGTTTAATTGCATGCGTTTAACACCATTTTTAGGGTTTATAAGATAATAATTGCAAATAAATTAAAATATCCATTTTTTAAATTTATTTTAAGTAACTATTTAAGCTACATTCATTTGACAAAGGACTACTGAAGCAATTGCCGATACTTAATTGCTATGTTACATAATTTCACGTTCAGTCAATTGGTAAAATAGTAAAAGGTGTTATAGTAAAACAAAATGTAGATGGTGTAAATTTACGCCTTTCGTATATATTCATGGATATGTAAGGGAGTGTATATACGCCTTTAACAGTCAAAAGGTTAAAAGGTTGAACACTTTTGTTATCGCAAATCAGTGCATCATTTGATGCTATACTTTTCGTCTGGACAAATCTTACGTTCCCATTAGCTCTTCTCGCTTTCTAAACGTGGTCTTTGGAGATTTGAAGGACTGATTTTTTAAGTTACGAGTCACCTCATTATTCGATGCTCAGCATGTTTCTGTTACTTCCATGCATAGGATATGCGTCGATCAGAGCGCTGAGCAGGAGCGTCAGGTGAGAACCTTGCAGCTGGAGATGGAGAATCTTCGGCGACAATTGGATGCAGCATCCAGCGATCGTGAGAATGCCATACAAGAAAACCGAAGGCTCCAGGATGATCTCGCCGCGGTGACCTGCGAAGTTAGGAACCTGCAGCGAGAATTGGAAACCTCTAGAGCAGAATCTTACGATTTAAAGAGGCAACTCCAGACTTATGTCAGCGAAGTACGGCGAGCAGAGGAACTCCTTAATAGAAAGGCGAGTTTCCTGATTATTTCCTATTATTTTATGTCAAAAATCAATCACACTTCATGAGTAAATTATTTATTTGCATCAACCCATTATATTCCGAAGCCAAGTGTAAACTTAAAAAATGCACCGCTTAATTCATTTCCCACAATAAGCTAATTAGAGAAAAACTATTTTTGTTGTGTTTGTAACTTTTGTAGCAGTCAGTAAAAGCTTTAGGTGCAACAATCAAACCTAAAAGTTCCACTGCTTAGATAGAAATAATTAAAGAACAAACGTCCTAAAAAAAAACACAATGATAAGTAATCTGGTAAAAGGTAAATTATACTTAACTGAAAAAGGGAGGAAATTTTACTCAACGTTGAAATTAACATTACAGGAAAATGAACGAACAGAAATGCTAAATCATTTCCGAAGTTTGAGCTTGGAAGCGACTGTATTGGAGAACAATAATCACAGCTTGGAATCAGAGGCTGCAGAAGCAAGAGGAGCCCTTCAGTCGGCGAGGGACCGTTTAATAGATTTGGAACATCAATTAACCGACCGAGATTGTTTAATAAGGGGCTACGAGACGCAGGTATCTTTTGGAGAAATTCGTATACGCTTAGACATTAAAAGAAAATCAGGCGCGCATGGTTACAAGAAAAATTCGATACGCTATGATACGTCTTTGCTTAGTGCTTTTAACCGTTCCCAGCCCAAATGATCATTTTTTAAAAAGAAAATTAAATTTTGAAGAAAAATAATTGAGAGGTACTTAATTAGTAGAAGCAGATTACACGGGCGATGCCAAATGGCACCATTGGGCTGGAAAGGGTTAATAAAGTTTTGAATTTAATTTCAGATAAGCGAGCTGACGCAAAACGTTGCCAGTATGGAAACGCAATTGCGCCAGCAAGAGGAACAGAGGCAACGAGCCGAGGCAGATTTAAAGGCTGTCAGAGATTTATGCGTAAAACTGGATCAGCAGAAGGACGTGCTGGCGCAGCAACTCGGCGACAAGGATTCCCTTAAAGCGCAGGTAACGATGCTCCTTGTCCTTTGATGAATTCACCTTTACAAAGATTTATATCGTCGTACTTTCAGTACGACGGCGAACTGGCAAGGCTGAGAACGGAGCAGAAAATGATCCAAGATCAAATGAACAGAGATCGAGCAACGATAGAGCGTCTGGAGATGCTTTTGGATCAGGCCAGGCAAGAATCCATCACCGCCCAGACTGCCAATCAAGATCTTCAGAATGAGATGTCAAGACTGAAGCACAAAATATCTGAACTCCAGAGTAGATTGTACGAAGAATAGTAACGATTCATTATAATCTTCATAGATTTTTGTGCGTCACCTCGTCTTCTCGCGTTAATTCCTACAGATCTGCGGAATCGGCGGAATTACGTCAGTATCAAAACCAGGTTGCGGAGTATAGCAAGCAAATTAGCGAACTTCGAAGACAGGTCACCAACGAGAGGTTTGATCGTGCGAGAAAAGAGGAAGAAAATCGCAGGTACGTTTCATAAAATACGTGTATACATTACTCAATAAACCATGTGCTCCTCGGTCCTCTTACAATGATTTATTAGGCGAACATTTATTCATTTCCAACTGTATGTGTCTATATATATCTGAATTTTACGCGAGTTATCTATTTGTCTTTACTTAGAAGTTTGTCAGATTCCGGGAACACACTTTCTCATCAAGAGTTGTTGCAAAATTCCAATCAGACCCCTCACTCTGGCGTACAAGCATTTGACGATGTGAACGACGCGACCACGATCAGGTAGACTAAATGCGTCGATATAGTTCAGTTTTGTCTGATAAATTGGAAGAACATGTTATTCGAAAGAAGAGCCTTATTGTTTTTGAAGAAATATTTATTCAATAAATTTTGCGACGTTTCGAACGCCTCTGCGTGTTTCCTCTCAAGTTCAAAGAGGAAGGAATACAAGGGCAGCAACAAAAGGGGAAATGCTATATACATTGTAACATTCGATGTATATACCATTTCTCCTTATGCTACTGCCATTGTATTTCTTCTTTCTTTAGCTTGGAAAGGAACGCGCAGAGGCGTTCGGAAGATCGCAAAATTTTTGGAATAAATATTTCTTCAAAAACAATAAGGCTCTTTTTCCGAATAAAACGTTCTTCTAATTGATTATCTGCAAGTGCGATTATTCTACTCCTATAATTGTCCGTTAATAGTTGCATATGCTAAAATTCCGCCAGGCAAGTAGACTGGTTGAAGAAGCCCTACACTGCAATCCCCAAAATAATCCGTACGCACGGTAGCGAGATACGATCGCCAGTTAGCAAGTCCTCCCAGTCCCCGAAATGTCAATGCATGCCCTCCCGTTCGATGTATCGTCCGAATGGTGGAGATGATACGCAGTTAGAAAACATTGGTGATACCAATAGAAACTCCAATCCACATTGAAAATGCTGCAACTGATTTCCCCACGAAGACATTTATTACATTTTTTATTTTGATAAATTTCGTACTGATTTTGTACAACGCTTTTCGGATGCCACATTTTTATTTTAGAATATATAAATTTTCTTAAAGGTATTTATGCTTTCACTTAGCTTTACGAGAAGCATATGTCGGCACCTGTATTGATGGATTTTTATGAGCATAACGGATATGAATGTACCACACCTTTGTCTCTTGCAGGTCCCTGAATTCAACGCCAGATAGTTATAACGTAGATTTGAATGTAGTTATATAGAATTTTATATACAATATACTTTAATTCGTAGAATTTTACGGAACGTATTCACAAGAGTATTATACCAGCATCAAAAGACACCATTGTTTTATAGAAAATAATTAGAAAATTAAAATCTAAGTATCTGTATGTAGATTTTAAGTATTATATTTAGTATGGAGAGATATCTTAATATATTATGGACTGATATTCCAACGAAACTGAATAAAAATTTATACTACCTACACAACTGAATATTATTATTTCTTTTTGTCTTATCTGAAGTATAAATGTTTATAAATACGGAACTACTGTAAATTAAAACATAATAATGCCAAATTACATTATATCCGGTAACAATTGGAGAATATTCTATTAATGAAAAGTACATATCGCCCATAATGTAATAGTAAAGTATGCGGGAGAAAGAGGAAAATGAAGTTATATCCTATAGTATTTTACACATCCTCGATACAATCAAATCATTTAATTTAGGAACCTCCAGTTACACATGCTTATTTTTATGAAAACAGATCATCGCGATGGAAAGTCATGGATGTAAAAAAATATGATGGAGTAATCAGAGCATCAATTTAGTTCACGGTATTCATGTACTCGCGGCCGCTACACGTTCATGTAACAACGCATGTAACAACACGTTGATAATAATTGAATCGTCGAAAAGACCCTTGTAAAACAGTTCGATACGCCGGCTAAATGAATATTCAAAACGTTTATTTATTTTTCATAGTCTCCTTCATATTTAATATTTTATTATATCATTTTTTTATTCCTTTACACAGATGTTTATGATCTCAGTGATCGTACGAAACGGTGAACATGTAAACTAGGTAATTACAAATAATAAAAATAAAAAGCCTCTCACAAGATTTTCGTCCTCCTAAACGTTCAGCTATTAAACTTGTTTTTATATATTTATATATAAAATACATAATAGAGGCTCGCACAGGGTTCCATTATTATATACTTTTATGATGTTAGCTATCCTTAATCGGCTGTTTCGTGTAATATCGGGCCAGCCACGTTCAGCTTCAGCCGAACCGATTAAATAATTACAAAAATCCATACCTTGCAACTTCTACGTCTTGTCATAATCTACTATAATACAGAATCTTTACTTCGCTTTTCTAGACGTTTAAACTTACAATTTTAAGAAATTTACACAGAGGTTGTAACATCATGAAGGAAATACAGGCATTATGTACAAGTATGTATATTAAATACATATATATATGTATGTGTGTATATATATATATACATGTACATATA
>JBCFXI010001318.1:0-61079 GCA_038496175.1 Ampulex compressa | reverse complement strand
ATATATCTGTTTTTGTATGTCCATCTTTTACACGATCTTCCGCGAGATGTGTAACATGTTTCGTGCAAGAAAATATCTGGGTGTTTATATGTATATGCATATATATATTAGATTGTCTCAAAAGTATCTATCGCTATCTGCACGCAGCCGCTTCATCTTGCAATATTTACGCAAGACCTAAAATTCACGCAAGAAGTAATTTTCATAAAAAACCCAGGTTCATAATAAAAAATTGTAAATTCTGTATCGACCCATAAAGTACGCAATATAGGATCATATATGGAATAGTATATATTATCTTCTTCTAAACCGAAAGAAATTCTTCGAACATCGGAAAAAGAAACCTTTACAGCTAACTGTCTTTACAATCGACACCGCTACACATATATACATACCTACATACTTTTGGGACGACCTAATACATTCTCACGATTTCTCGAAGAACGTATTCTTCGCGCAGGAAACGAATCGAGCTCAACGATTACCTGGTAGAATCTTGCCGACCGACGCCACCGATGCTGCTGCTTTGCGTGCTGACCCTGACCAGAGTGATGTTCCTGGGCAGGCTCGACAAGGTCCCGATGCTCCTTTGTCCGAGCAAGGGCGACTCGGCCCTGGTGGGGTTCTCGGCTATCGTCGGATGCCCTTGGGCCTCCGTATCCCTTTCCTCCTCCTCCTCGATGGTCCCGGGGAGACGAAAGAGCTTCTGCGGCTCCTCCATTCCGCCGCTTCTTCACTCCAAGGCCGGATCGAGCCCCATCGAATATCCTCCGCTCCTCGACTCTGCGATCCTAACCCTCTCTCTCTCCGATCCTCTCGAATCGAGCCGCGAGGATCTTTACATCGTCGCCCGGACGGATCTCTCGCGAATTCGCGAGGGAATTCTCGAAGGTGCGAGGCTCTCCCTCGTCGATGACGGGCGCTCTTCGAAGTTGCCGGGCGAAAACGACGCGCTCTGATTGGCCATCGAGGTCCCGCCCCCTCGCATCGCCCCCTTGGCTTTCCCTCGGTCGCTCGCCAGGCGCGCCCTCGCTGCTAATCGATCATTCCTCGATCCTGCGACGGGATTTCGACGTTAATCACACCGTCCTTTCGAGCGCCTTACGTTAATTTGTTAATAAATATAGGTCTGCTTCTTCTTCGTCGATCGTTTCTCTGGTGAGAATCGGTGGTGGGGGGATTTGTTTTTCGGCGATGATGAGTTTGGCTTGGGAATGAGCGATTGGGGAAGAATCGAACTCTGTGGTCAATAGTGTGTCTAGTGGTTTTAAAGTATGTTTTGAGATACGTTTTGTAGCCTGCATTTTTCTTTTCTAGATTTATTGATTATACTGATTAGGGTTTTTGTGTGTATTGACTTTTTTTTCTATTTGTTCAGTCTCTTTGGATATCGAGAGGTTGCTCGTTGCGTTAATAAAATGATACTAATAATGATAATAGGAAGACAATGTGCTGGAATGTGAATAAAGCGCGACGTATATTAGGATAGCAAACTTATAGCTGTTCGATGCACGTTGTTCTGTTGTGAATCCTGGTAAGATATAATAACTCGTATTTCTCGAAACAATCATTGATAGATTGGTCGATACGCAACAAAATTGTAAATATAATAGCGCGATAGCTATTAAATCGATATTCATCGTTTTTCTTACGGTTCGGTTCTTCCTGGTATTTTAAATACAAGGCTCTCGTGAAGTATTCGTGAGGTATCGTCGTAATTTTTATATATTTTGTAAAATTCCACGCGCGATAGAGATTTTAAGGACTTCCATAAATGTCGTTGGAAAAATCCTCAGGGGATTATTTATACGCCGTTAATATTAGACGCAAATTGTGACGGAATTTATTGTCGTATGCAAATGAAAACTGGTAAGAGCTACAAAGGAGGATGTAATGGTATGGAGACATACGCGATACGTTCAGGATCGTGCAGCTCGGAAGCTATTTTAATGGTAAATCATGCTTTTTGCGAGGATTTATAAAGTAACGCAACATAAATAAAATCGCGGTTCGAGTATAATTTGTATGGCATAAGCAGCGCTTTGGTACGAGAAATTTTAGGAGTCAGGATTTTAGGAGTTATCGGAAAAATATTCAAAATTATTTGAAGAAAATATTCTTCGTCTTAATATATATTTCAAACTTATGGAAAACTTTCAGGTTCATTCTTAACTCAAGCATTGAGGATATATTTTTGAAAAGAGTTCGAAACTACAGTGCAACTCTTACAGACGCAAAGCAAGGAGGTAATTATGACCCAAAGGTATTTCCAATACACTTTGTATCAACATGCAGGCGAATTCAAGCGTTTCGTAACGGGAAAATTACAGACTTAAGCGTGCATCGGATGACTCAAAACACTCTTCCCTATATTATTCTCTCTCTTCGTATATATATATATATAATAAAAATTATATAATATCCGTCACGAACGTTGCTTCAGTTAACAGAAGCTTCTTGAATAGCAGGAATTTTTCAAGCACGGCATGTAGAATGACCGTGACTCAAACACGTTTCTCCAGTTTATCCCCCAAGACGTATTCGATATCTCATCGCTTACAAAGGGCAGTTACGAAATATTCCTATCGACATAATAATTCAATAGAAACGACATAGTCGTTGATCGTGAAGGTATTCTACGCGCCTACATTGGATAAACATCCATAAATACCCGCGTTTATTCTAAACATTCGATTCTCACCCATTTCTACCCACCGCATATTTACTCAAACACCCAATACTAATCGTGGTACAATAATCATTACTCTACTCAAGAAGATGGCTTTACACTCAAGTACATTGGATAAATATCCAATCATAAATAATCCGATTACACATAAAGTAGTGAATCAAAATAATTACGAATACTCGTAAGAGAAAAGTTCTTAAATCCCAGGAGAGGTACAACGAATAGTGCTGCGTTTCTACTCGTGTGGACAAATATCCAAAAGTAGCCGTGTTTACTCCAAATATCAAGCCTGCTTCTATCCACCGGCTATTTCCCCAAAGCACACGATCGTGAGAGAAAACTACTCAGCTCCCAGAAGGAACATAACGAATAGTCGTGCGTTTCTACTCAGGCGCATTGGGCAAATATCCACGAATAGTCGTGTTTACTCCAAATACCGGGCTCCTTTCTATCCACTGGATATTTCCCCATTAGCCAGCACTAATCGTGGGAGAGCGATTCTCACTTCGCAGGAGGCGTGTATTTCGTCACTCGTCCGCTTTTCCTTCCTTCTCCCCCTCGTCTTTTGAGAACAGCGGGCCGCACGTAAGCGCGTCGCACTGGCAACTGTTTCAGATTCGCGCCCGTTGCACGAGATTGTGCCGACGGATGCCATGGCATTTGCCTCTTATGGCGGGGATAATACACGCACGGTGGCGCGTACGAGCGACGCTTACACGTAGCACGCACGTGTGCTGAAACCTGGAGAGATATTCGCCACGCTCCGAAACTAGGAGGAGCACTTGTGATCGTGCATCACATCCATAAGCGGTTCTTCTTTTTTGCATTGCTAGGTTTTGTCCCTCCTTTGAGATAATATCGATAAGAGGTGCGTTCTGTTCGGTTAATGGGCTTTGTTCAAATAAAAAGGGGATTTGAGGAGCTTTTTTTCTTATGTATATTATTATACTTCTCTCAGATGCTTGGTGAATATCAGTTTCTTCTTAGAATGGAATTAGTCATATAGTAATAATAGAATAAAACTCTGGAATTTTGAAAGTTGGAAGTATATATTATAGAGAGATATTCGATTACCTATCGTATTCAAATATACTCTTGCTTCTTAAAGTCAGAGATGGTCGAAGGGTGTCATTGCACGTGTGTTGGTAAATCAGAATCATTTCTTCGATATTGAAGGGTACAAGTAGAACTTAAGAATAGGACAAATCGTACAAGAGTAATTTCAAAGAAGAAGAACTATGGACTAAAGCAGTCGAAACCTACAATACCTAAGAAAAAGAAAAAGGGCTATTTTTCGAGTTTAGCCACGCAGAAAGATCTTACTATCCTCACGAAGCACAAAAATGTCATCGATCCTTCGAGGCACGGGCCAAAATATGCTTGATTTGGAGAATTGATTATAATCGAGTCGACTTAGTGTGAGGGCCGGCCGAAGTACTTAACGACCGATTATGGAGTTTTGTCGATAATTACAGCCACGTCGATTTGATCCGCGATAAGTGCTCGTTACTCCAAGTTAATGGCACCTAAATTATATACAATCGCGTAGATGAATGTTGCGCTGGAATCCGGGGAAAGAGGCTCGCTTCCGGCCGGGATGAATTAGAAATGTCTACCTGGCTGGCGCGCGAGTGTTGAGCCGCTCAACATTCAGCGTACACTTTTTTTCTAACGATCGCTGAAAGCCAATCGCTCGCAAAATTATTCTACGACTTGTTCCTCGCGAGTCGTAAACAATCTCGTTAAATACGTCGTAAAATCGTTTTAGGAATTATCGCGGTGCTTTGCGTCGGATTGGATTAGTGCCATCGTTATTCCTCGATCTGCACGCTGAGCTGCGGATCATCCATGTCCGCCCAAAGGAGAACTCAAGTTGCGTGCATAAGTATCGGCCTTGATTTTCGACGCTTTGCTTGAAATCGCTTTGGACGATCGGGTCAAATTCATTTGTTGCTCTCTCTCTCTCTCTCTCTCTCTCGCTTTTTCTCTCTCTCTCTCTTTCTCTCTCTTTCTTTGACTCGATCGATTTACTCGCGGGTGTTTGCTCTTTATAATACGAATGGTCGGAGGAAGTGTAACGGCACGACTATTGCGGGAATTGGATGATGCAACGTGGAATACTGAAAATTGTTAGTGACTAATAACTAAAAATAATGTGCTGGAATGTGGTAAAATATATCTATATATATATATAAATGTACGTGTAAAGAATTTAATACACGATTTAAAAAGCGCAAGAAAATTGAAGTTTGATGCCCTAAATTCCTTGAGCATCGCGGCATGAGAGACAACATTAAATTATCCATCATCGCTTATCTTATCTTTTCTAATATAAAAAATTATCCAGGAAAGTTGTAATCATAGAGGGTTAATATATAGTTAAATTACTTCGATAAAAATCCTCGCTAAAATTCGACAAAACATCTTTCATTTCGCGATAGAGCCAAGTTACTTCGTGAACTATCTGAGATTTTTATAATCGCAAGGCAATAGAAAACTTTTACTTTCCATGCTTATCGATCGAAAACTGCTGGCCGATCAGGGCTACGCCAATCCGGCATTGCATCTTTTCAAGATCGCGCGTGATGCCACAGGTACATTGGTAAACACGGGGAGTCGTAAACCTCATTCCGTAGGGGCCACGTCGGTGACACGCGTTGCAAAGGTAATCAGTTGGAAATGTACAATTTCTATCGTACCCACGCGCCTTCATTAATGGCGCACGGCCTGCGCTCTTCCTCCGCACAATACAATATCAATTTCATTAAAGCCCCCCCACGGCCTCATTCCTCGATCGACAAACTCGAGGAGATCGAAATAAACGGTAATTTATAATAATCGAGAAGTATTTGGAGCGATGAAAAATCGGGGGAAGCTATAAATAAAAATTTCCAGACTTTCCAGATGGAGATGCTCGTAACTATTTCATCCCTCCGCTCACGGTGCACAAGTATACCGTGCAATTTCATCGATTCCATTGGAATTCCCTCGGTTCGAGCTTCCGGAATTCGAGGCGAGACGCTAGAACGCATTCTGCTCAGAAGGTCATGCAACGTCCCTTCTCTCGGTGCATCTCTCACCTAACAGCTCTCCTATCCGGGATTTAGCATTAACAAGCACACTCACCGCGGTGTAAAGTATCGCACCAGGGCCATCTCTAAACTCTCCCTCCCCCTTCTCGAAGGCTCGAACTAAGAATCCATCGATTCACGGGCATGGATCACTTTATTTCGACAAGACCATCGTTCGATCAACCGAGCGATACGATGAAGAGTAATATCCATGAGATTGATCGATGATCAAGAGTGATATTAATGATGCAAATCACTTCAAATCTCGCACGGAAGAAACTTTCGTACTCCTTCACGGGCATAGATCGCTTTCCCTCGCCAAGACCATTATTCGATTAACCGAGCAATACGATTAGGAGTAATTATTCATGACGCAAATCACTTCAAATCTCGCACAGAAGAAAGGGGCTCCTTGCAAGCCGGCCCGAATATTTCCAGGGCCGTATTCTGAAGCGCGTTCGAAACATTCCGAGGATCTTACGATTTCGACGAGAGCACTCATTCCCCCCTCCTCCTCCTCCTCCTCCTCTTCTACAGCAGAAGAGATTTCCAGCCTCGGTGCACCGGCCGCGCTATCTCGCAGTGCGAAGGAACGAGGTCGACACGCGATCGGATGTTGGAAAATTCACGTCCTCCTCCCAGCCATTAATCACTGATCATCTGACCAGGCGCTTTGCACACGCCGTCATTGTCTTTCCGCTTGCGGATCATGTGACGCGCCGACAGGAGGATCCACGCGGATCGATCAGCGGCCCGATAATCCGCGCGCCTCTGTCGATCTCGCGATGGATTCGACCTTCTCCTCGACGCCCTTAGACGCTTCTCTCCCTTTCGAAGACCGCCTCCTGGCTCGCGATCGCGATTGTCTCCCTCCAGGCACTCGATCCGCGGGATTTTCTGTCAAGATCCTCCGCTCTTCGCTCGATCCTTCGCTCACTCGGCCACGTGCTTTGCGGAAGCTCGTAGATGTCGCTCGAACGAAGGGCGGATATTTTGCAAGCGCCACTCTTCTACCCTCCTCGAAAAGGGACACGAAGCTTCGTTCTCTCTCTCTCTCTCTCTCTCTCTCTCTTGATGGCACGAGGATTTTTGTATCTCGACAAGGCGGATGACAAGGTTGCACGTATGTCAATGGTAAAACGTCGCGAAACTGCGATGACATTGGCAACGAGTGCAGCAACAAGCAAGCTTGTTCGGTGACGTCAACGCACCTTCCACAGCCGCCTTTATCCCTTCTCCTTTCTCTTATTTAGCCTTCTCCTCCTACCGGCCACCGAGATGGAGGATCGCCCATCGGCCGAGACTCACTTAGGTCCACGAGAGCCCGTGCACGAGGTGGGACCGATGGATCGCGATCCTACCGATCGTTTCATTTGGAATTTATTCTAACTCGTGTTGATATATCTCACGATTTTTAACGATTTAAATTCCTGACACTTAGATTTTTGGAATTAGCGTCGATTAACACTATTCCTACCAGCCATTTTCCAGACAGATTTAAGTGTACTAAATATATCCTTGGAGAAGATGAAGGAAAAATGTCGATGGATTAATTTATCGATCCGTAAGCTGCGAGGAAATCGTGAAAAATCTCAGAAATGACCGCGTCTTAAAGTTCTACATTTTTTTCAAAGAAATCACTGAGCGCTCGTGGTAGGAATAGTGTTGAGAGGAGACGTTGAACGATCATTTTTTTACAATTTCTTCTATCAGACTTTCGTATCGATATATATTTCATTTCCTCCATTGGTTTGTCTTCGTGTTTTGATTACGCGTCGATCGAGAGGAGAGGTGGGGAGGTTTTCGAGAGGAAGGTGTCGTAAGTTTATATTCATTCTTCGAGGATGGAGTAAAGTAGTAGAGATAAGGAGGTAGCGGAGGTGCGTCAAGAGGATCGAACGCTGAATGGAAAAACGTTTCGCAAGTCAAATGTCAGAGACGGTCATTGGATTTGGATATCGTTATCGCGTCGAAAGTCGATCCTCGGAATAAATCGCAGCGCCGAATGAATTCCTTCCACGCGCCAACCTCCGAAATATTCCGTGCTTCGTTCTGGTGGGTCGAAATCGCCGCCGTGGGCGTGAATTAATTCACCGATAAATTAGCTTCGTGGTTTTTCGTAAACAGATCCACCGTTGTGCACGTCTTAAGTTTCATTGTCGCCGACTTACGCCGACGAGAATCGAGGCTTCGAGGCGCTGCGAATGCGAAAATTCCAGCTGAGAAATTACCTACGAAATGTGTCTCAAAGTTTATCTATATACATCAACGAGTCCACGATTTTATCAATGGAGAAAGCCTCGTAAATCTTTGTAAATTCTTGATAAATAAATTAAATTCGTAAATTAGCCTCGTAAATTCCTTGTAATTCATACGGGACAAGGTTCGATGAAAGAGCCTCGATGATATTCGTACACACGCAAGTGATCACCAAAGCGATCCGGGTCATATTATTCTCTCTGCAAAAATCATTTCACACCCTCGTAATTTAATGGAATACGACTCAAAGTACAAGATAAATCAATTCCCCCAGATTCCTGCCTTCGACCACTTTAATAAATAAAAGAACCTCCGCCATTTCCCTCTTCATTATTCCCATTCGAAATTAATCATCGACGAGCTCAGGGATCCTAATGTACAAATTTAGCAACAAATCAACCAACCTCCTTAACACTAGAACCACCAAACCAGCCAAAGTCGTCTCTTTAAAAAATCATAGTCCTTCATAAGCATATATTTTTTGAGATTTTCCATGATTTTCACGCAGTATTTGGATCACCATTTTGATTTACTCAAATTTCCCTCAACTCTCCCCCTTTTTTTTTTAAAGATGTACGTGGTGTTCTAAATATACTCAGAAAGTGGCCGATAGTTCTGGTGTCAAATCGATCTCGCGGCACGCTCGGATCATTTCGAACCACCGTGCGACCAGAGAAAATTCGTTAACCGTACGTAATGCCTCATAACCGCCCGACGCGTCAATAAACCAGGCGGTAACGGCAATAATGGTATTTCGTGCCTCCCGTGGAAGCCATTATTTCATTCTCTAATCGGCCGTCCTGCCAACCTCTCGCGAGGCCCCAATTGCGGGATTTTTTTTGGCAGGCCTCCTCCGAGTGGGAATCCTTCCGCGAGCACGTGCCTCCTTGGTTCATTGGTTCACGTGCAAAACTGCCAGGCGGTGTGTACGCGTGTGTACGACAATCGGGGGAGACACACTTCGTGATAATAACCAATTACGTCAACCAGGCCGGAGGGCATGACCGTGACGCTTCGATGAGTTACCTACACTAACCGGCTGCTTTTCATCAAACGGTCAGAACCGCACGGTCTACAAAGTTATTCGACGAAATACGACGCTGTCATGATACTTGCTGGCGATTTAAGGTGGAAAGGAAGAATTTAAGTATTCGATTCTAGGACAGGAGGGTGAGGTAGTTTATAGAGTGGATGGTGAAAATGTGTATTTATCAAAATATGCGAGGTTTGGACCGCTCGATTGGGTTTTCTTTGTGCTGAGGGATTATGTAGGGAAAGTTTTTATTTCGAGTAGTTTTGAAGATTTTAAAGGAATTGATAGGAGTAAGGTTTGTTTCTAATTTTAATGATTATTTAAAACAGATTTTTTTGTTCAAGCCTAAGCTGAAAAGGAGCTTTAATTCCGAAGATTCAGGATAAATAGTTTATATTAAGAGGAGCGATGAAAAATTTCCTTCCATTTTACGTTGTATATTTACTTAAAAATTTCATCGATATAATGATGTATATACGTAGATTTTATGGCAGCTTGCTTAATGCGTATCGGTGCGTGTTTGTATATATATATATATATATATAAACAATAAAGATTTCGAGTTATGGTTTTTTCGCGTATCATGGACAATGAGTCACCGTTAACGAGAACCTCGAGATTAAATGCGACCACCTTGAGCGACACTTCCCATGTCCACAAACTATCCAAAAGTTTATGGAGGCATCAAAAAAAAAAAAATCCACAAGCGGCAAGTATTTCGATATTACGTCAAAGCGTTTCGTCTTAAAAAAAAAACATCGATTCGAAGCGGCTCAGCCGCGATTACTCATCGCCATTCAGTATTTTTTTTCTCCTCCAGGAAACACGCGGTCGAACAAAAGTTCTCCGTCCTCCTCCGATAAAAACTAATTATCTCCCGTTGTTGTTGCCTAAGCACTGAGTCAATCGTAATTGCGCGTGTGCAACCGGTTAATCCCGAATGAGCATCGATTTCTTTAAATCCTGCTTAGAGGAGGATACGATCGATGCTTCCTTACGACATCCTTCGAAAGACCTGAGGCCGTTAGAGGATTAAATCGCCCCTCCAGCCGGACGACTTATGTCGGAATACGCCACGTGCATTTCGATAATCGCGCGATTTGCATCGCGGACGTGTTTGCCAGGCGATTCCACAACTGGTTCGAAAATAAAGCGAGGGGGCATGAACTTATCTTGGCAGCTCTAACCGCGCGCACTCCCTAGAATCTCAATCCTATCCTAGGAAACGTGGACGTTCCTCCACCTTCCGCGAATATTTCTAACCGCCTTGAGAAATATTCACGAGCGAAAGATGATACTCCCATTTATCTTGCTCAGTAACATGTATAATCGTTGGCTTGATATATATATATATATATATATTATATATATTTTATATTCAAGAGCGAAAAATGGTACTCCCATTCATCTTGCTTAGTAAGATATATAATCGTTCGTTTTATATATATTATATATTTTCTATTCAAGAACGAAAGATGGTACTCCCATTCATCTTGCTCAGTAACATATACAATCATTGGTTTTATGTATATTACATGTATCCCCATGGTTTATATATATTTTATAATGCTTATAGCAAGCAGTAGCGTATTCCAGGCGAACCTAAAAATAAAGGAAGAACATTTCGAGCTCTCACGACATTTCAGCTTCGACGCGAGGCCTCTTCGGTCGTACTTCGAAATGTACTTTAAAGTGCGGCCGTACTTTAAAAAGTATTCAGGAGCATCGAACGCGGCTAATCGTCGGCTTCTGAGCCGCGATCGACGTCGAGGACGCACTCCTGGAAGGGGGAGATGTCGCAATTCGCGCTGCAAGCCGATATACTCGAGCACTTTTCCATTTTTCCCCGGCTTCTGACATCTTAGACAGCCTTCATTGTCAGGCGCACAATGGATCCGAGCGCGTGAGATCCCTGATGTGCGGAATGAGACGAGGGGAGGACTTATTTCGTCGTCGTTGCTGCTGGAGCTCCAGGAGCGGCCATGATTTGGCTTCGGGGGTAATCGAATATTTCGGAGGATCGTGGAAGGCCGTCGATTCGACGCCAAGAGGCGCCCACGTAACTCGCAGCTCGAGTTTCCTCCCAAAGGCTTTTGGAAGGCGACTTAAAGTACGTGGCGGCGGTTTTCTATTTAACCGATCAGCGCAGCGACTCGATCGTCGAAATGTCAGAAAAATCTAAGGGCCGGGGGAATGGATTTTAACACGTCGGACTTGCGTTCACGGAGGTAACGGGAAACACTGATAGATTGCCTCGCGGAAGAACTTTGCTCCGCTGAACATAGATACGGACTTGACGCGTACGAATTGTGGATCTGAATTGATTCTTTGCGATTCTCCGGCTTCGCCCTTTTCCCACACTGGTTTGAATGCCTATGTCGAATAGCTTACAGTGCCACGCAGCATATTTACGCTGTTTGCATGCCGTGGTTATTTAAAACTTTGATGTTATGTATATATATATATATATCGTGATTTATGCTATACGTTTATTATGAAATATATACTTATTCATATGTAATAAGAATTTATGATATTAATTTGAATGATTTATGTATATTTTATGACGTGGTAAATTAATATTTTGGCTATTTATATGATGAAGCATTAATTAAAATGAGTGGTTTTATAGAAAAATCAATTGGGTATTTTTTGAGATTTTCCATGAATCTAACGTGTAGCGTGAATCATTCTATCGATCCATGGACACCTGTTCTCAACACCCTTCTTCAAGGATACATAGGGTATACATAAATATATCCAGAAAGTGGCTGGTCCTCTCCCACGCTTTTACTTCGTTTAATACTCGATCTACCAAAGCGGTCAAAATAAGCGATTTCTTAAAAAAATCGCGGTACTAATTCGAGCATTTCTCGAGATTTCCCACGAATCCACCACAGAGTATAATTCATTCTACCAATCCATCCATACCTCCCCTTAAAGATCCAATGAATATTCTCGATATAGCTGAATACAAATAGAGTTTCAATCGTCTTCAATTAAATACTTAAATCTGTCCGGAAAATGGCTGATGGAAATAGTGTTAATCGAGGCTAATTTCAGAAATCTAAGCGTCAGGAATCAAATTTAAAACGATCGAGAATCGAAATATATATATCAACAAGAGTTAGAACGAATTCTATCATTTTTCCTTCCCCTTTTTCTCCTTCCTCTTTTTCTTCAAGGATACATCTAGTACACTTAAATCTGCCTTGAAAATGGCTGGTAGGAGCAGTGGTTAATCGCGATTTTCGGTGGGGAGCCGCTCAGAGGCGACGTTCCTCGGCGTCGAAACGCTCGTAGAAACAAGGACACAGGTTGGCGTCCGGCGCTAGTCCGGTCGTACGTGCTCCAGGAATTTGATCGGCGTTTTATCGTGTTTCGCGTGGTGTCACGGCTCTCGCGATGTGCAGAAACACACCGGGTTAAAGAGTAGGGACGGAGGCCGGGCCGAGATTAAACAATTGACTGGCGTGATAACGAGGGCACTTCCCGCCACTAAACTCATCCTGTCGTGTCGTCTAACCTACGGCTCTCTGGTTCCACTTAATCCACCGGCTCATCCATCTGCCCTTCAACCGTCGCACGTTGCGTCACGCCGTGGAATACCGGAGTTCGTCGCCAATCGTGGAAGAGCGCGGCGCAGGAAACTTTTTGGCGCTGGCCACCAAACGAGAGATTTGGCTCGATGAAACGAGGGAGTTGGTTAGATGGAAACGCGCCTTGAAAAGCTGCGAATATCGTTCTCTAAATCATCCCTCGCGCACCACGTGACGATTCTAAGCACTCGATTGGAGGATATATTGCATACGGTGTCCCGAGATTTATGGAAATTTGAAGGTTTTAAGAGGAGTGCCAGAGTAAAGTGCTGTTCGATGCATAACCCTGTACTGTATATTTTATGGATCGATAAAAGATTTAGAATTTTTAATCGTAAAGCTGGGTTTTTTTTTTAGTAAAATTATTTCTCGCGTGAATTTTGGGACACCCGGTATATATGTTTATACGTGTGCTAAATGTATTTAGAGTTAGCGCTCCGCGAAAAATTGATCGAGGACTCGATTTCATAATGTATTAATACCAGTTTGATCGGAAGGGAAAAAGAGACGCGTTTTATACTTGTTCTATACTTGTCCGTTTGGTTTTCACTTCCATTGGTTTTAGCATAGTCGTAGTATCTAAACGTGGGCGATCTCGTGGACTTTCGCAAGAACGTTTTACTGTTTTGAATAAAAAAAAAAGAGGATGATTTCTCTCGTTGAATCTACTATTATAAAATTAAGTCTAGAAGTGTATTTCTACAATTCTTTTTGGACACTCGAAATCCTTATCCTTATCTTATACATTGTGAATAATTAGATCGTATAGCAGAAATATCGCGATTGCCTTTCAAGCGATACATTTCATTGCAAAATTAGAAAACGCCATAATCCTTGAAATAAAGCATTTCTAAAGACGGTATAAATACAAGGTTCCTCGTGGTAAATCGCGATGCACGAGAAAGGGAGATGTAACTCGAGAGAGTGCAATCATCGCGAGTGGTTCCGAGGGTCAGACGCTGTCTGACCTTTCCACGAAAAGACAGCAGCAACTGGTGTCACCGTGAGCTCTGATCGATCCTTCCACTCATTCCGGCTACTCACTCTCCAGGCACAACGAGTCCCACAATGCACCTCTTCCTGACAAATTCCACAAACAAGAAAATAGCCTGAAAGATACACGATTCCTCCCCTAGGAAATAAATGTGCGAATACTTCGATAATTCGAGTGAAGGTAGCTAGAGAAAATCATGAGACAGCCAATAAAATCGCGCTTTTCGTTTCGATCTCTCGTGGATCCTCTCGAAATTTCGATCTCGACGGATGATGGCCTCTGGAGTCCTCGATGTGTTCGATGCAACAAAAACAGAAAAACGAAACGCATAGCCACTTTCGTTATTAGAGCCGTACCGGATGCAGGGTAGTTATACGAGCTCAAGCCAGACGCACACGTGCATGAGAGCTACTCCACATGACGTCTTTGTGCCCCAGTTAGAACAATTTAGAAGTCTGATCTGTAGTGGTAAATTCGAATGGCTCTAAAGGGACGATGGTTGCTAATCGGCCAATTAGTAATTGATCCTCCTTATCCTATGCCGTCCTGGTTATCGATATGCGGATATAAATCGATAGCTTCCACATACCTAAGATTCTCCTCTCTGTTTATTATCTTCCTAAAGACAGAGGCGGTCGAAAAGAAAATACGAGCTTATCAGCGGGAAATTCAATTAACACTAGAACTACCGAACTAGTCAAAATGACTGTTCAGTTCTTTCTTTCAAAAATCGTAGTACTTTATGAGGATGTCCTTTTTTGAGATTTTCCATGATTTTCATGCAGTCTTTGGATCATCATTTTGATATACTGAAATGTTCCTTTACTCTCCCCCCTTTTTTTAAAGATGTATCGTGGTGTTCTAAATATGCCGAGAAAGTGGCTGGTAATTCTACTGTTCATCGCTTTATTTCAAACCTACCTTCCATTCGAGCCGAGATATTTTCGCAAATGGTATCGTCATCCCTTTACCTCGCGCTTACATCGACTAATTACACCTCGACTTTAAATTCTACGATTCAATTGTAATTGATGTATTTCTCTTTATAAATAGTAAGCAATTTCCAGCAACTTTTCGATCACTCGTGTATTTCGTGAAACATGTCGAGTGTCGATTTGGACCTCGATCCGATGATCTTTCGTCGATGAAACATGTGCGCGCGCGTGTGTTCGAAGTGAGACGAGCCGAGATCCAAGCCACTTACCTAAATTTGTTCTTGCGAGCTCGCGTTCTGATGATGATGATGATGATGATAATGATGATGATGATGATGGTGATTCGACTTAGGCGAATCGCCGGTTTCCGACTTCTCCGCCGGTTTTAAAGGCGCCGCCTCCAGAATCGGGAGGTCCAGCTCCTTGGAGTGGTCGTCGTCGCCCAACTGAAAGCTGGTCTTCTTGTGGACGTCCTTTGCTTTGTGTCCGTCGCTCAAACTCGATCGTCGCGGTTGGAGGTGATTCATATCGCGCGGGGCCTCCGCAGCATCGACGAATCTCGTGTGCCTGCGTCGAACGATCAAAATAAGTCGGATATGCCGATTGCAACTTCGTTTGGTCGTTTGCAAAAGGATCGATTGATCACAACGATCGATCGCGTATTTAAGCCGCCATTTTGTTTTATTAAGCAGAAGCTTCTAACTTGGTGGAAAGATTATGTACGAGTTTTATGCTCGATCTTGGTATAGATGTTTAATAGGGTTGATGGTGACATTGAATAAAAGGTATTTTATGCTCAAATCTTAATATATATCTTTTATATAGATCGATATTTTATATAAAGAAAAAAATCACTTTTTGTTTAATGTTATCATCAACCTTTGGAAGATTCGTGGAAAGAGATTCGCCGCATTGGCCCAATCGAGATTCTCTAAACTAAATCTAAGGCACAGCGAATTATAAAGTGTGTAAATATTCCACATAAATCATTATAACCCAAATTCACTCTGCTTAAAGTGGATCGAGCTTGAAACGCAATGAAGTAAAACCTAGCTTCTTACACGTGGTAAATATAATAATTGTATAACTCAATGCTCTGCGAATAAAACGTCTATCCACAAAAGTATAAAGTTCCTTTTCTTTTCCTCTTTTTAATTCATTTTCGAGACCGACTGCTAATCTCATTTAGCCTACTCTTAAGATGAACCAACGTATCCAGTTTCCTGGATACAAATTCGCAATTTATAATCGTCCGTCTTTTACACTGCGCTCACATTTCTGTCAGAAGCTTTGCTTTGATTACGACGCGCATGCGCGATGAGAGTAATAATTTCGATCCTGAAAATTATAGACGCGGTCTTCGGACGTTTCCGCCAAACGGCCGTTAATATTCACCTAGAGTCTAGGATCGATCGCGCGGGGGATTTTCTGGCCGTGCTCACGGAGCCTTGTCCTTGATCGAGGTTCGACTTTGAGTTTAAGCTCCTCGCCGGCTCCACGTTGTTCCTCGAGTCGCTCTTTTTAGAGTCGAGCGTCGATTTGGAGCCGTCGCGTTGCAGTTTCTTCTCGTCCTTGCTCTGGCCTCTGTTCTTCCTCAATTCCGCGTTCACGTCCTCCAGAGCTCGATTGTATTCCTCCTGATTCTTCAGGTCCTGCGCCCCGCAGCTGACGCTCTGGGACATGTTGTTGGCGCACTACGGAATATAAATTAAGGGATAGTCAAAAGAGTGAATTTCAAAGTGAATCCTAGAGAATAAACTTACGTTTGATTTTAGGTTCAAAAAGCACGTTTCTTGAGTCTGCATAAATGATAGCCTTATCGAGAGTGGGTTATGTTTTTTGGAAGGACAAAGGATTTTTATATAAACCGCGTGTTTAATCGGTTTGTCGACGAGGAAAATAATGCCGATTATTTGACTATAACTAGCCAGATAGTTGAAGATAATTGATCAAACATTTGCTTCGAGAATATTAAATCAACTTGCATATAGACTCTCATTCTTTTCTTCACTCCCTAATTTACCACAAAAACATTTACGTCTTACAAAATCCCTTTCCAAATATATTAACACTAAACCTACTTTCTGAATATATTTATGTATCCACGTATATTCTCAAAGAAAAAGACTATCGAGAAGAGACGTCGATATATTCACTTGAGCTGGAATCACGAAAAATCTCAAAAAATTCCTAAGAACCGCGATTTTTCTAAGAAACGACTAGACGTTTATTTCGACAGCTTCGATATATTTAGCGTTAAACCTGCTGGAAATCGAGACTTTCGTAAGACGCCACGTGCATCGAGAACGTACCTCGTTCTGCGTGTAGAAGATGGGCTGCTTTCCATCGATTTCAATATTCACGCTCTCGCGACGCAGAGAACCGTCAGGGCTGGTGATCATAACCGGAATTGGGTTCGGTGGTATCGGTGGTGCATTCATGTGTAAGCCTCCAGTGGACGATGCCAGGCTCGAACCAGACCCTGTGGTCAGCGAACTGCTGGATACGTCCCGGTAATTAGGAAATGTACCCGCGCTCGCGCGTTCTGCAATCATCGAATAACGTGTCATTCGATTGCAAAAGCCTCGTGTCGTTCCAGTGCTGAAGCCTCGTATTGTATGAATACTGCAGTTCTGGTTTTTTAAAATGTGTATTAACATTAAACCTATCAGCCAGTTTCTCAACATATTTCTGTGTAGCATATATACATATATACATATATATATATATATATGTATGTATGTATGTATATACAATATATTTTTACGCGCGCGATTTATGAAAAATAATACGTTTCGTATTTCGACGAGCATACCGCCATTTTGTGCGTAGGTTAGGTTGGATTTAGAACGTCTGCTATTAATATGTAGTGAGTACGAAAAGGAGTTTGAAGCAAATGGTCGTAGAGCAAAGGATATTAACCGTTTTGCGTGTTGTATTACTTTAATCAATGCCTCGTTTTGATTAAAGAACGCAAGTTGGCATCCACGTGCTGTACTTGCTATCGAAAAGTACGTATAAGTAAGCGCTTTTCAATTAATTGACATACAAGCGTCTCTCTTAATTCCTAAGGTCATTCCGCGATGTTCTGAGTGTTCAAAGGCGAGGCGAGTAACCAAGCGACTCGAGGAAAAACGCGGGAATCAGCTTAATCGAATTTAATTCGCGGAAAGAAATAGGTACTCGATATCCGCGTCGACCGAGTTATAGCGGGGAGGAAACATCCTCTGGTCCGTAAAGGCAAAAAGATCAAACGCTCTGGCAATCAGAACCCTCCCTTTCTTGCCTCCCCCCAAAGGTCAGCCTCCAGTAGTTCCGCCAATGGCGGAACGTTCAATCGTCTCTAGGGACAAGTTCCTTGAAGCTGCTCTCGGTGTGCCCGCACACAGCCGCCCCTGTGAACGTGCACGTGTGCACATTCATTTTAGAATGCCGTATATACATAAGTCGCCCTGCAAAGCCAACCCCCCAACTGTCGGCTGACATTCTGTAGCCGTGACAGGGTGGGTCTTGGACATGGTTCGATGGTGGGGGCAGGGGGAGGGGGCGAAGGAGGAAATGAGTAGATGAGAAAAACGAACATAAAGATGGAAGTGAATTTGACGGCAGGAGTTCATCGTTTAATCCAGGAAATTTCAAGAATATGATCTCTGTTTGCAAATTACTTCTAAGGTGTATATCAAAATTTGACCGGTGATAGTTCCTTGGAAATTATTCGTTTAACGATTTTATGTCGTATGTTACTGGGATTATTACTTTTATAAACTGTATTGTTACTATATCTATCTTACTATAATATAGTAAATATATTATATTTCTTATATTGATTTCTGTGTTTTTTTTATTGAAGTAGTGCAATACTTCCTAATCAGTTGTTCAGTGTATTTATGTTATGAAAGTTACTTTAATCTTATATTGAATCTGTATTATATTGTCGTATAGTATTCATAACCAAACAACGTGGAGTGACTTAAATATTTAACGCACCGTTTTTTATCGTATAAAATTATTTCACTTTTTAGCAAAGCAAATAAGAGAGGAAACAATAAAGCGAAAATACGCAATCGTTATTAAGCGTTATTAAAAGTGCGCAAGGAGCTTTCTACCAGGGCCAGACAGACTCATTATCCATCCGCGCGTCTGAAAATGCAAAGGGCCAACCTCGCGTTTCCGGTGGCCGTACACAGTTCCCATGTCGCCGTAGCGTCCCTCCTTCGTTTATCCGTCTCTCCATCTCCTCTCCGTTTCACTTTTCCTGCCGCGCCGTCCCACAGCCGCCAACTGTTTCGCACCGGGAGCATTATCAAGAGTCCCCGAATAAATACACGAAAAGCCGCATTAACACGTTCCGCGCCGCGTGGAGCGTGTACGAGCAGTACGTTCCATTCGAGCTGCTCAGAATTTTCCTTGCAAAGCGTAATATCAAAGAAGAATCCTTCCTTATCGATCGTCAAAATCGCAAGACACGCGTTGGAAGCCAATTGCAATGGCACGACGAGATGCAACACCCCGCGTGGCCTCAAGGAATATCAAAAACAGTACCAAACAATCGGTTTAACGCGAAGCGTGTCGAAGGTCCTCTTCGCCGGTGAAACGCGATCCAACAGCGCAGGCTACGGAATACATGCGAAGAAGATCGGCGGATAACGTACGATCCCGTTTTACGCGCTTATAAAGTCCATTCGTTTCCCGATTTCCTCCTTCCCGTCCTGCTTCGTCGTTTGATCCGCTTTTCCTCGACGTCGCCTCCTAACCAGAGGGTTAGACGGAGGCACGGATGGGAGAGGGGATCGGTTGGGCGAAGGGAAAGCGGGCCCCTAACGTGGGGAGGGGTTCGTCACGGTAGGAGGGGTTGGTTTCGAGGGGGGATTCGGGGTGGGGTGCGCTGACAGCTCGACGCTCTCGTCCGTTCCACGCTCGACGGGAGGATACGCTTCTCTGCACACATTCACCGCTCCACGCACACGGGTGTGCACGCGTAGACGCGCCCGTGAGCTGACGCACATTCGCGCAGAATTGGTTTAGCACCAGCGCACGGAGCGTGTGGACACAGGAGCGGCACACGTACACGGTCCCTCTTTTTTTCCGCCGGCCTCCTCCCTCTTTCTTCCTCCCGGCTCTATTCATCTTTGTCTCCCACACGCGCGTGCACGCTGTACCGGGTACACGCACACACGGGCGCGTACACACCCGCGGAGATTCTACGTTTCTGCTCGTTCCCGTGCGCGTTAGCCGTCACATTGTGTAGTTTCGTTTCTGTCTGTACGTTCTGCCGAGTCAGAAGCTCTGACACGCGCAGAGTCGCGGGGCTGGCCGCATCGTTCTCGCACGGGCGTCGGGACGCGCCGCGGTTGACAGTTAGCGCTTCGAGGAAGGAATCGGCCAGGGTGACTCCAGGAGGCGCGGCTGGGACGCTTCTTCGAGGCACGTGCGCGCCCGCAGGACGATCCACTCGCAGGAGGGATCCACATGGCACCGGCACGCCGGCGTGGACGCCACTCGCTAACAGTTATGAGAAGGCGCAAAAGACGAGGCCAGTTTTGACGTCCGACTCTCGATCGAAGGACCCCGTTGTGCAGTGCTGTGCGCGGTTCGAGTGACTTTGCCTAACATGCGGACATCTGGAAGCGTGCACATCCGCGCCCAGCACGATCCTCGAGTTCTCGAAATACGCGAGATATGATGTCCGCCGGTTCTGGACCGATAGGGAAGATGATTCACGCGTGAGCAGATAAGCGAAGAGCACGGACCGTGGTATATACACCGGTGCATCCGCCAAGCGAGGACCGAATCTCGAGCCCGAGCCTTCCCGTACGTACCGCATTACCGTCTTCGATCCTAACATCGAGACACGAGCGTAGCGTCACGGTAGGTGACACCGATCGTGCGAGTTATCCCTTCCGTGGCCAGGATTCAAAAGGTTAGGTAGAGAACAAAGTGCTTTCAGTTTCCTCTCACTAACCGCGAGTCGCGATCGCGGATTTTCCTCGGTGCTGCGCGCCTTCCACGGGGATAACGCGCTTTCCTCGATCCATCGATCGTCCATCGAAATCGCGAGAGGAGCGCGCGCAGGTTGGATCCAACAGCGGGATCATCGAGCTCTTCCGAGAAACGCGGATGCGTCCGTTGTACCGACGAGTGCACAGGACTAATTATCCTGGTTACGCGCGTGCACCTAGAGCGCGGCCGGGAAAAGCTGTTCCGCTCGCGGCGGAAGGTTCCTTCATCGGCGCGCACAACGGGCAGAGCATTATAGCGGCCGACGCCGTTACGTCGACGTATTGACACCTGTGTGTACGTAATTGGCACTGTTTGCGCAGTCTGCCTCCTGCTTGTCGGTTTTCGCGGTTGACAACGTGCGCGATAACGGCGCCACTCGGCTGGGTCCGGTACGCGTAATTGCCGGACTGGCTGCGAGCCGTGCCGCCTGTAATGTTAATTAGCCGATAGCGAGCGCGAAGAAACCGCGCTTAGCGGCTAGGTGTGCGTCCCTCGGTGTAAGTGGGTGTACGAACTCGCGATCGTGACCACGAGGAATCCACGGGAAGACGGATCATGTGGAGAAAGGTACGTTCCCTTCCCCTCTCGCCAGTATTTCCTAGCTCGCGATCGCGCATGCACGCGGAAAAGTTTCACCCACGAGGAGAAATGGAAGGAGCTCCTCGAGGGATAAAGCCGTCCCCGTATCTCTCTGGAAATTTCGAGCGGTTTGATTGTAAAGCCAAGACCGCTGGGATATCATAGCGCGTTTCCTCGGGATTCCACGGGCACAGGACCATCCCCGGGACTCGTTCGTAACTTTTCATTACCCGGTATACGGAAGTTGGCCTCGTTGATAGGATCGGCCCGAACGAACGGTTATGTTCCCGGTGGCGGTGCTCGGAGACAAATGTCCCGCTAAGTGCGACACCGTCCTGCTATCTGAGATTAAAATCTTAAATGCAGGTCAGACGTCTCGAAGCCGACCACGTGGCTGCGGGTGGTAGGCTCGGGGAATCTGAAAAAAGCGGGAGGATCGGTAGGTAACTCGGTAGCGGAACGACAGCGGGTAGCTTCATTACTCGGGGAGATAACAGAGTCGTCTTGCATAATAATGGACCCAAGCGGTCCTCCCTTCTATTTTCTTCACGGACGCACACGCGCGCGCGCTACAATCTTGACGCGCGCCTATCCCTCCGTCCCTCTCCGCCATTATTCGCTCGCTTTGAACGACGTTTGTGGAAAAAAACTGCGGATCCTGTTTGCCTGTTATCGCGATACTCCTCCGCGATGAAATTCAAACGAATTGTAAACGCGCCGGCGATCCTGCGCGGTGTGACGCAATCGCGCTTTTGCAAGGTCAGGTTTGCGCGTATACCGGGAATAAAGACATCGGGCGAGTTTCCAACGTGGTTTAACGGGCCTCCCGCGGCAGGCTAATCACACCGGCAGAGGAGTCCTTTCGATATGGTATCGCGACCCCCTATGAATGTTTAATGAACCACTGCTCGCCATTCGACGAGGGTCACCGGCTCGAATTAATCCTTTCACGGATAATCGTCCCTTCCGCGACATTAAGAAACATGTTTACACGCGGCCCCGAAAGATTTTCCATCGGGAATGCGCTGATATTACGTCGCCGCCCGCGCAACGATTTCCAGCCGCGATAACGAATAATTATCCTGTACCGGCGAGCTAAGGAGCGACCTTTCTATCGAGCGGCGAGAGCGAAATGGAGCTTATTTACACCGATGACGCTCGCATACCGATTGCCCTCGAGTATCGCTCGTGTTATAGATCTGTCGATGGACGAGGGAAGTGTGTCGATTCCGTGACGAGAACGGTTTACGTGCTTTTGGTAGAAACATCGATCCCTCTTTTCTTATGGTTAGCTACTGCATTGCAACGAAACGTCGATGTCACCGGTTGGTAAACCGATTATCGTGTTTCTACATCTATACCGAAGCCGTCACTTTTTTGCATAATTCGTTCGAATGCCAAGAGAATTGTGCCAAAGACGGCTTTAGAAATTCTGCATAGTTAAAATTGGTTATATCTCTTGCAAAACTTTGTGATTAATTCTGGTAATTTCTTGATTAATTCTTCCGCAGAGGATATTTTGCGCATTGATGAAATAAAACCAAAACCGTGAAATTATAGTTTATGGGTTAACATTTTTGAACGATGAATGTATTCGCTAGAAGCTGCAGGGATGGAGACAGTAGAAATAATTGGTTGTTTGAAGAATTTGCGGTATTAATAGGGTAGAAGAAAAAATCCGTGGAATTATAAGAGCAATCGATATTTCTACTATTGCCGTTTGGTCGACATCCTGAATTCGTACTTACGTGCTTATGATAAATGCACTTACGACTCTTTCCTCATTCCTACTTTTTTGGTGCAACGAGACATTCGCATTACCGGTTCAAGAGTGAGTATTGAATTTTCGCGCGCGTACTCGGCGTGTAATATTACGTCTATATTGCCTAAGGCTGATCGAAACTCCCCCGCACCTCTCGTGTTTGCATCGCGTTAGGCGGTGTACGTCAATATTTGAACTTCTTTGCCCTTCTGGAAATACGTTAATAAATCATCTTAGGTAAACGTTATTTGCATATATATTCTGCCAGAAACTTTGCATCCAAAATTTTGCACATGTCCGTAGCATGACTGACGATACCTCCTATTTTAGCTCCCGAAAGTGGTATTACCGCGAAGCGTATCGTAAAATGTTTTTCCATCCAATTTAAGTGTCTTCGTCCAATACATCTTTGCTATTTAAACACTCTTGCTGTCTGAATAATTATATTTCACAGTTTGACTTTCACAACGAGCTTATCGACAAACTCCACTTTTCGATCATTAGCAACATTCTAACCTCTTTAATCTCGATATCGAGAAATCTTCTAATAACGAGTGTTTAATATGGTTCTGCAGCATTATTAGATCAAGGAGTCACGTACAATTGACATAATTTCCCACAGAGCCTCGATAGTCTTTATCGTTATTTCCATCGGTTCTGGTATTTCGACTTTTCCGTAGTGGATCCTAAACTAGAGGTAATTCGTACTTCAAGGAGCATCGCAAGCCGAGCGAAGACGCTTGGCTGTGTTTCTGATTTAGTAGAGTCGTGGGCAGGCGGTTGAGAAAGGGGTGCTAGCGGCTTAGAGAAACTCGGCTACAGGGATGAGAAATTGCACGCAAGAGGGGGGGGGGGGGGATCACAATGAACAAGCATCCGGCCTATCAACCGCACAAGAGCCTTTTTTCACAGCGATCGACAAAAAAACTGCGCGAATACCAAAAATAGCAAAAGCTATCGGTCAACTGGCATCGATGAAACGAAGAACGCGTGCAACGAGAAGATTAACGTATCTTAATAGAGTTTTTCTGGATCATTGATCATAATAATGAGATATTAATTCATCCAGCTTTCATCGCGATGCACGATGTATCTCCGGTCGAAAAGCAAGCGTCCCGGGCCATCAGGAAATCGCAGGTTTCCTCTGAAGCAGCGTACGACGGAGAAAATGCTCCCACGACTCGACTTTTATCATCTCAGAACCCTCCGCGCTTATTTAATATTTGCCAGAAATATAACGAAGTCCCTTTGCAAATCGAACGCTATAAATTCAGTCGAGACGGGCCGCGAGCTCAGCGCCGCGGCGACGGGGAATATCATTCGGGACATTAGCACTTTAATCGCATTTGCATTCATGCAAAACTAGTAATTAAAGGTGGGATATTAAAATATTTCTCGCTGGGCTGTCGCGGGCGAAATTTATCTACGTACCCAATCGACGTGTACCCGAAGAATACGAAGTAATGCGAGATTTGCGGTGTTTATCTCACGTCGCGCACTGTGTTCTCTTGGACTATTTTCACCGCTCCACGGTAGTACATGACCCCGGAGCGCCGGTTTTCCTTGGAATATTTTGTTCCGATGCAACTTCGGCCAAACAAGTTTTTCTGGAAGACATCGCATTACGCATTACGCTCTGGCTCCGACTTCGAAGTCTCGAACATCTAGCTTATTACCTCTGCGAAGGAGACGCGAAAGAAGACGCGCCATCCTGCCGGCCAAGACGTGGAAAATTACGTGCGCCGGCGAGAAAACCGGCTTTTTAAAAGTCCCCGGCAAACACCGTGTCTATTTTCGTCCTTTTAAGCGCTGGGCCCCGAGCGATTCGCGCCCTCGAGTTTCTGCTCGTGGATTTTTCGAACCGCGCTTCGAGCTTCGGATAAAAAGCTCCTTAATGAGACAGCGGGAGATCATTGAATAACGCTAGGGACAAGGTGATAGGCGTCCCGAGGTTCGGATGATGTTTCTAATGATGTGAGCGGCGCTTTCAACTACGATAAATCATGGTAGCAGCTCGTAAACCGTAAGGGAGTGGGTATATGTATCAATGCGGACATGTGAGTTGGGCAGAACCGTGCGAGAGGGGAGGGGAGGGGGGAGAGGGTCTGTATACCCGTGCTAAAGTTATACCGCGGTATGAATGGAATGCTTTTGCGGAGGATGCCTTATAGACGGTGGTTAGGAGAAATATTTATTGCCTTTCGAACGGATATCGGCACACCGTACGTACAGGGTACCATTGTTGGAAATCGCCAGAACTTTCACGGACGCAGCCCATATTATTTTCGCTCCTCGGACCTCTTTCAGGATCTAACGCCGGCCGATATTTGCCGCAGATTTATACGATACATGCCCCCGGTCCTTTTGCTCGACTGTTTTATCGCAAAATGGTTTTTTATCGGGCGTGAAAAATACATTCTCAGGCGGTGGCGGCTTTGCGGGGTAACCGGTGTACTACGCTGCTGGTAGCTGTCGCTGAAAAGTATCAGCTACCTTAGGAATCGTTTATCATCGATTTAATGAAGTTCAGAGAGGACCAATCTCAAAATTCAAGCCGTGCTTGGCGCCAATTTATTCGACATAGGCCCGTAGCCTTTTACTTGGTCACAATTTCTTTCGATTTTATTAAGCGCAAAAAGCTTGGTGAGGATTTTTCGTGAACGATTAAAGAGCTGTTTTGTCAAATATTGGATAAATTCATTTGAGAGCGATGATTTATGAAGATTAAAAAGTAACGAGCAAATCGATGTTTCCTAGCCAAAATGAATTATGAAAGTAATAAATAATAGAAACACGGAGTTTTATATTTAACTCTAAATACTTTATATTTATTTATATCTCAGTATTATGCAAACGCTGTGACGATTCAGTGTTTCTCCATTTTGCGCGCACGGTGTGGCTTTTTTTTCTTCTTCATCTTTCGTAGCACTTATTCTTCTTTTGTAGTCTGTATGGATGGAAAAGCTTACACCTGCGTCGTCTTTTTTCCATGTGTCATCCATGGCGCGAAAATTAGATCGATCGGGAAGATTTTCCTGGGATTTCCATCGACGAGGAGCTGGTTATCTCTCACGGTCCTCCGATTTAATTAAGCACGGATACTGCCTCAGCCAGGAACTTTCGATATTAGGGCCGGGGCGTATCTATCGGGTCGAGCAAGCAAACTCAAACTCTCCCACTCCTCTGTACATTTACGTACAGGGTGACTCGAAAATGGTGTTATCGAAAGTTAACAGCTTAACGCCCCCAAATTAGGGATGAAAAAGTGTTCTATAAATATAAGCATCGATTCACTGCCTTCTTCAATAATAACAACTGAACTTGTAACTAAGCTTTACAAAATTTTGTCGTAGATTCGTAAGAACTCAACGTTGCAACGGATATCACACTTTTAAGTCTTTTAAAAAATGTGATAAGAAAGTAACTTACTCAAATCAAGCGAGGATGTCGAAGCCATGAATTTGGTGTATTCTTTTCAAACTAGCGATTGACGCAATTATAATAGAAGCGTACTAGATCTTCCTTACTTTTGAACTTTACTTATGCGATTAATATTGCGTGCTTCTAACGAATGGGGAACAATAGTGTTTGTAACTTCGATCATACACCATTACTGTTACTATTACTCATTTCTATTACGACAAAATGATAACAATCCTTTCGGATTTAATTTTGTTACTCAACAATCTAAAAGCGCTCGCTAAGAAATCATCTTCTTTTTATCAATCACGGAACGTTCGATAGAAATATAATTTTTTTCAACACTAAACCTACTAAAGCGGTCAAAATGGCTGGTCAACAGTTTCTTAGAAAAATCGCTGTACTTCCTAATCAGGTATTTCTTGAGATTTTCCATGATTCTACCGCAGAGTATAAATCATCCTATCGATCTATCAACATCCCTTCTTAACACCCTTTTTCTTCAAGGATATACTCAGTATACATAAATACATCGATCATGTCAGTGTTAAATTCATTTCCCTCACCGACCCCTAATTTATTCTAGGACCCACTGTTTAAACTGCCTTCCGAATCACCAAAATACAATTCACCTCGGTACAAAGTAGATTCGCTCACCTACTTTGCAGCCACCCGGTAGAGAGGCTTTCGATGGCCCGAGTTTGTATGCGTGATCTCGTTTCCAAAGTCCGAGAGGCGGTAGGGCGCGGCGCCCTTTGTTCACGGTGTTGGATTTGCCGGGCTTTCATCCCCCTACCGCCCATCCGGTAACCCTCCGTCGGACGCTCAGCGTCGCGACGCCTCTTCCCACTCCGCGGCTTCCTCCACGTTCGTCTCTCCCCCCCCTCCACCCTTCTTGTCGCACGAGGGGTCCGCTGCGGCCTTTGTGCTCTTGTCAACTTGTCAAACTACCCCTACCGGTGGCTTCGCCTCGGCAGCATCCAATACCGATCCCGGGCGGACCGTTCTGCACCCCGTGGCTCTAACCCTCCCGTACCATCCCCACCAGGCTGCCTTCTTCTCCGGCCCTCCTCCCTCCTCGACCATCTTTTTCTGGCCGTAGGATTTTTCGAAACCACCACAGGGCTCCTGGTTGAGCGAGACTCGATCTGCGGGAGGCGCGAGGGATGGATCGGGAATCGCGCGCGGAAAGGGAGCTCTCCGTGGTTTCTTTGACACTGTATTGGGTTGGACCAAAGGTGTCTTTGGTAATCTGTGTCTGGTAGTGCATATGTAAATATGAAAGCTGATTTGTGGAAGGTAGTATTTATTTATGGTCGTTTTTTGGTGGTATAGATAATTAAATGGAGTGATATGAATGGGGAGAAGGATTATGGAACTTTGGGATTATTCCTTGGGTTATATATATGTATACGTGATGGAATAGAGTGTATCTTCAATGGTATTTTCTGAGATGCGTATTTCGAATAAAAAAGGAAACGATATAAATGAGTTAATTTAGAATACGGATATTATCAATTATTTCGCAATTTTTGTACGTGGAATATGCGTTCTGGATACCACGATTTGTTGTACGTTTCTAGTGATTGGCCTAGCACTGTTTTAGTAGCCGAAGTAGAGAATTAAATCAGCGATCACTCTCCCCGCTGTAGTAGAAGTACCGGTCCGCAGGCACCATCGGTCTCTCCAACCTGGAATCGTCGAAACAGCCTCGCGATCCGCGGCCGACATTCGCGCTCGTGTTTGTTCTTAATATCTGTCAAAACGTTTTGATAAGCCTCGTGCATTATGCATGCGTACACGTCAGATCTCGCGCGCGAGATAAGCCGGTAACAGTTTCCTCCGGTTTCGTCCCGGGATTATTAAAATGGATGACGTGTATCCGTTCGGAGGCGATCCGAGATAAATCAACTTCCTATTTTCTAATTACATTTTCTAATTGTATAAAATTTACACGGTTCTACGAGCGTGAACGACGGAGCGTGTGTACGCCGGGCGGAGGCTCACGTGTGCGCGACGTATAAAGGCTAAACGTCCCCAGAACCCTCTCCACCTTTTCGCGCCGGACATTTCGACGCTTATCTCGCGGAGATATCCGGTACTTCGAGGAAGCAACGTAACGCCGACCCTCGCCGTACTTCGCAAGCGATGCATCGATCCCTCTTGCGTTAACCTCCTTTTCGCATTTATCGACCGTTATTCACTCCCTGCTACGTTTCCTGCCTTTCAATGAAACTTTACATTTTTCCCGAGTTCCCTCCACGATAAACCTCAAGTTTAACTCCTTTAATACCCAATAGTTGAAATATGGACGCCGCCAAATTTCATCGCAAATACCTCGAGCCAATATTTTGGATTTCCAAGTGTCATAGAATTTTAATATGAGTAACCACGTGGTATTACCCGCAAAACGAGTTTCTATAGCGAAAAATAACACTACTAAGAGTTCTCGTTTTTAATACACTTTCTATGGATAAACACTCTCTATGGATAAATCAAATTCTATTTGATATACTTCTAAGTATATTCAAATGGTACACGGAAAGATCGTAGGGCGTTGGAGGAATTAATTCCTCGAGTGACCGTACTTGCATCGAATGTTACTCCTATTGGCCACTGGTATCAATGAATATTATACGTACAATAATAGGGGCCAATTTTCTCCCAGCCTCGCGCGGCTTACATCGTTATAATTTTCCCCGCGTTACAAGACTCGCCGCGGTTTTACTACTTCTCGGGCTGTGCTCGCGGTATAAATTATCTCCGAGTAATTATTTCGAAGCCGAGTCGGGGGTGGCGCCGTCCTGGAATTTTTTAACCACCTTGTACAGGCTGTCCGTGCTGAGAGCGAAGGAGACATACGGTGAGCGAAACTCCGGCTAGGGTGAGTTCCTACACCGTTCTGGGCGAGCGAACGTGGAGGTTGATTTATAGGGTGACGTCAAAACTTTATACTCTCCGCCGTGTCTCGGCAGCCTTATAGGTGCTCCCTCATGCTCGCGACGAAATAAAGGCTCACCTTCGTAATTTTAGGTCCGCTATCGCCATTGTGCGCGAAGACATGCGCCCGCCGGCTTTTCCCCCACTCCGACGCTTTATTTACGACTTCGAATTCGGTGACCGACGTGTTATCGCGGTTTTCTGCCGCGTTACCTTGCGCCCGGCCCCCGAGATTAAAAGCGTCCGCGATCGATGCGGACGAAAAAGAGATTTGGGCCAAAGTTGCAAGGATGGATGCCCGCCGATGACGGGCGAGTCGGGTGAATAACGAAGAGTATACGGTACAACGTCTTATCGATGGATGACGCCCGATTGCGTCAAACTACATATAGCCGTCTGTTACGGGTGACTTAATGGTGCGTCAAATAAATATTACTCGTAAGAAATGGCGCGCACGCACGTCCAAACACCTTGTGTTATTTTTCATCATTGGTTTCGTGGTGCGCATTTATCCTGATATGCGACTCGAATTTTTGGCGATGATCGTTGATAGTATCACAAATTGGTTCATTTTTTTTTTTTTTATTGTGTTATACATGTAGATTTATACCCTGTTTCTATGCATTTTTCTTAATCGCAAGTTAGATTGCGTAGCTAGTTTATTTTTACGTATACCATTTCTGGAGAAGTTTTTTCTAATACTCAAACGAAGATCTAAATTTACCTTTTCGAACATTTATTCGCATTATATTTTGCTGAGGATAATCATTTTTAATTAGATTCGTCCGTTTACGTTGAATGCAATGATTTGATCTCGACCGTAAGTAGGATAAAGAGTCTATTAAAAGTCAAATAAAGATGCAGGTTTACCTTTTCCATCGTTTATTCATTTAATCGCTGTACGGTGTATTCGTTTTGTTTTTTGCTGAGGATAATAATTTTTAATTAGATTTGTCTGTTTATGTTGAATGCGAAGATTTGATCTGGAGCGCAAGTAGGATAAAGAGTTTATTAAAGCGCGACGCGGGGCGCTGCAGGAATGATTCATAATCAAGGGTCTAGGAAATGCACTATTACGAATCATAACGGGAAAACTTTAAGGCTAGCAGTAACAGAGAGTTCCCAGGTGTTCCAGTATCGTGTATAGTTTCCGTCTCATCGGTCAACAACACATCCGTAAATTATGAATTATCCCGCCACCTATCCTCCCAGTTCGTCCCTCCGGAAAATAACTAACTCGCATCATGAATCCTAATTGTCTACTTTATATCACGGGAAGCAGTGGCACGACAAACGAGAGCTGCGAATTTAATAGAGTTTGAAGTTCTCTTCCTTAGCATGGATTCAAATATTCAGAATCTTCCTCCACGAGCTTAACTGTATAATGGTTTTTTTTTCTACTGTGCATTCTGTAGAGTACTTTTTTGAGTACTCAGTGTAGAAGAATGTACTTTTTTGATAATGCAAGGATTGATGTGCATTTTTTTTTGGAGGAGGAGTTGAGTATATTTATTATTCGATACGTTCTGTTTTATGCGCTGGTCTCGATCAGGAATTTATTTCGAAACGTAAAACAAGCTAACGAAGATATCGAAAATATTTGCCATATTGCGCGATGACATCTGAATCGCGTTAGTCATGCACAGCTCTGACAGAGTGTCTATGAATGGTAAAAAAAATACGATGACGTATCAAGCATGTCATACGCTTGCAAAACTCTTGATAAAAAAATCCTGCCGCTCCGCTGCATTATTCATTCTCCGGCGCGTGTTCTTCTGGACTCTTATTCGTGACAAAATTTGGTCCTCCTAGCGTGTCTTTCTCACGTTCTCATTAACCAAGAGAAATTTCGGCTTTTTTTAAATCTAGACCCCGACATCTGACCCCGGCTTTATTGCGGTGAAACCCGACGTTTTCATAAAACAGGACGATAAGTTTTACCTGATCCAAGATAGTGCGACATTTATTTTAGTTGCGTACCTGTATATCCCGTGCAAGTACAACGTTATTTCAGCTTTCGAAATATTATACTTGTGGATTAACGAGATGTATTTGCATTTGCCAAATGACGTTTCAAAACACGTTGATCGATGGGCCAAAATGTTCGCGTTCGCAGTATCAATGGTTAAGTAAACTTAATTACTTGTTAAACCCTCTCGCCCAAAGCGGGCCTAAATTTATTCCAACTAATTATCCTGAGTATGTTACCTTAACTAATTTGCCCGTCCATCACCTCGTTGTCTTACTCGTTAATTAATCGGATAAAACCTTCAGTCCGCCGAATTGCGCCGATTTCTGCCACTTTTTCCCTGGTAGGAACACGTGGCGATTTTTCTCCTCCCTCGTAAAACTCGACTGCGGTATTAGTTGCACGACTGACCCTCCGGTTTCTTTAAATCGATCCTCATCCTCGGGCCAAAAGAGAAAGCTGACCGCCCTAAATTTCGGCGCAGACCAGGTCGTAGGCAAAAAAGTTTTCACGAAAAAATGTGAAAGTTGGAAACGCCGAGGATTTATTCTCGGAAGCTCGGCCTGTCCTGTTAGGTGTTAGTGTCTAAAGTGAACGGCCTGGCAGGAGGAGTAGCAGTTGTTGTGCCCCCAAAGATCTAGGTGTGAAGCACCCTGTGGCGCGGGGACCACGCAAAATTCGAGCAACTCATTTTCACCAAGGGAAGCGAATTTTCGGCTTCCACCACCAATTTTTCTTCCCCCCTCTTTCCTCGTAAGCCTTTGATCGTTTAAGGAACAGGGTGCTGAGTGTAGTATATAATTTAAATATTCTTAAATGAATATTCTTAAATAAGAATGGTCAGTTACATTCGTGTAGGATTGCTTTTACTTTTGACAAAGTATCAGTGAGATTATATATTATTAGCATTATCTCTATCTATCCGACAAGTGTGTGTGTGTGTAATTATTTTCTTCTGTATCTATCTATTTCTCTGATTATCTCTTTCTCCTTTAACAACCTCCCTACAATCGCGAGTCTTCGATTTCTCTCTGCTCTTCTTTCAGGACGAGATGTATCATAAGTGTCTTTCCCGGAGCCGTAGTTCCGATCTGGAACATCTTACTGAAAATGATAAATCGCGCGGTCATCGTCCTCGATATATTTCCATCCGTTCCTGATAAGCCAACGATTTTCTCTTATCGAACACTATCTTTGCATGCCGCGTGCAAAAGCCAGCTCGCCGAAGTTCGTTTATCGCCTGCATCTAATGCGCTAGGTGAATTATAGGCGATCGTGCGAGACACATAACTTATGATTCTGATCCAGATTCAGAAATGGAATAACCCTTTAAAGGGATATTTTGAAAAACACGGCGTAACAAAATATGTACTAACGTCTATGAAAATGATAATATATTATCCCATTATTTACCATTGTCCCTTTCCCGGGACGCTCGTTTTTTATTTATTTCTAACTAACAAGTGAAACTTTTAGTTTCGATCGTTGCACCTAAATATTGTACCGCCCGCTATAAAAGCTACAAATTCAATAAAAATACGTTTTCCCTAATTAGCTTACCACAGGAAATGAATTAATCAGTACATTTTTTAGATTCGCACTTGACTTTCGCATATAACGAATTAAGATACATATTAACACGTAATACATATACATATAATGTGCTGTACCAAAACTGATATTACAGAAAACTATTAAATTCGAATTGCCAATTTCTATCTCACAATATTCATTGCTTTAATGAAACTATTCGCAATACCCATATCCAGGCGTTTGTTCAACCAAGTCTCTCCAGCTGCGCGATGCGCGTAGACGGAAAACATCGTACTTTTCCAAGCGATCTTCGAAGGTATCTAAATAAGATAGCGTAATTAAAAGCCAGGAGTGACGTTCACAAAAATCGGAGGCCGCGGTATCGCGAGGGCATCGCTGAGCGGTAAAACGAGAACGTGCTATAAAGAGTTAGGCGAAAAAAGAAGAGAGGAGAGAGGCGCGTAACGAGCAGAAAAGTGAACGTGTAATACATATCGCTGGACACCGGAGCGTTAGCGGAGTTTATCTACGATGTTCACGGCCGACTGTTTCATCCCCCTTCGGCCCCCGGCTCTCCCGCCTTTTAACTAGAAACGGTCTGCTCCCAGAGGTCCAAACGCGCCTGTATCTCGGTTTATTAAATATGCCGGCGCGCCGGCATTTCGGTCCCGGCAACAAGGTTTTTCGGTCGCCAAAATAATCAACGCCGCCATAATTCTTGACCTTTTTCGGTTTCCCGCTAAAAGGGTAGTTGTTATTCGCTATAAACTTTACCCGTGCTTCACTCTTTCCCCTTTCTCCCTTTCTTATTCGAATAATGTTCGCACGAGCTTTTACGCCGCGCTCCAAGATGTGTTTCCATCGCACGGACGGTATATGTTGGGAGAAATAGCGTCTGGATTTATGCACGGCCGATATTCTGGTTTTATTAGTATGGTAATCGATTTATCGCTTACATTGATTTTTTATCGATGATAATAGATTGATGCTGACAGCGATATGCTCGATCGTTGATGAAAAATTGCGGGGATTATGGAATTTTTTTTTATAGATTATCGTATCGTAATCTAGGCCGTGATTCATTTTCGTTAATGTTATAGTCGCATATCTGATCGTTGATTATGGCGAAAACGTATTCAAATTTCATCGAGGCTCGCTTTGCGAGCTCGTTAAAATTGCATGGAACCACCGTTGGCTACCATGAAAGCGTAATCTAATGAAATATTATCGCCAAACCTTTCGCAACCTCTTCAATCCTGGAATTACAAAAGCTGTCCGAATGCCGCGTCTGAAACTTCTTATAACAATACTTAACACTAAATCTACCTGCCACTTTTCAGTTATATTTAAGTATACTAAATATATCCTTAAAGAGAAAGAGGACCAAGAAAATGTATCAATAGATCAATACATCCATACAAACGCTACAACAATATCAACTAAAATCTCAGAAAATACCCCGTCTCAAGCTTCTATAATTCTTCAAAGAACCGACTGAGCACTCATTTTCACCGATCCGCTACGCTTATCGTTAACATCACGTTTCCCAAGACTTTCCATCATCGTCTCGCTACACGCAAGCGATGATATAAATCCGCCTTTCCTCTTTCCTCCATTCTTCCAAAAAAAAAGGGAAAACAAAAACCAACAAACAAACAGCAAACCTAAAACTCTCAGAACATAGACAATCCTCTCAAGCTCCACTCCCAAAATAATCCCAAGCAGATCGGGCGCGAACCGTACGCGAAGCTCGAACGAAAAATATCATCGACGCTCCTCCTTACCAGCTGCCCCGAAATCCGATGCGCGCGTCGCACGTAAGCACACTCGTCACGCGCGAAGGGCGGCGACACCCGAAGACGTAATCTCGAGGAATATAACGACGGGGAAACGCGGAACACCTGCGTACCACGATCGTCCATGTCCCTGCATCGCGACACGGGGATCGGTATGCGGAGGGAAACACGACGGTGGGGACGTGAAAGACAACCGACGGCAGAAACTCCCGAGAAAGTTCACCGACGACGGAAATCTCCGAAGGAGGGTACCGTTAGCCGCGTTAGAGAAGGTGTCCAGCTGGCGGAAGGTCGGCCCGGCATTAAGGGTGTCCGCGATCGGGGCCTCGTTCCTGCACGATCGAACGTAACCGCCGCTCGTATTGGTGCCGTACATCGGTAGAGGCACGAGGTACACGCACGTTGCCGGCGGATCAGCCAAATGCTAACATGCATATGCGATTAGCATAATCGAGTCGGGCTGCAGGAAACCAGTTTGCAAGGCCGCTCAAAAGCCGGCCGCCCAATGGCTTATGCCGCACTACGCCGGCCGGCACGCACGGCGCATCCGTAATTCCATTTCCCCTACCGACGGCGTCAGCTGAGCGCGAGGAGACCGCGGTGCCGGTACGCGCGTCCGCGATCGCCGATTTCTACCTGCTGTATTGGCACTTTTCCCGATCGCTGACCCACAGGAAGATCGACCGGGCTTGGCTACCTCGGTTATTCGCGATGCCAGACTGGTGTTCTCGCTCCGGGATCCGTTGATGCAATGCTATTGGTTCAAAGTGGATCACGTGGTCTTTCTCGCTGCTCGTCGTCAAGAGCGCGTCATCTACTTTCGTCAAATATACTGAGCGAGAGGACTAGGTACGTCGTGTCGTATGAGATGTTATTGGGTTTGCAGTGTCCAAGCTGGAAGCGGATAGGGTGTTTTCTGTTGGCGCCATTTTTCCGAGCGACTCCTTCGACCAATGGGGCGAGCGCTCTTTGTCCAGGTCTTTTCGATTCTCCGATCGATATTAGGAATTTGTAGAGGCGGAAGGTTGGATAGCGTTGAGGAAGGATCAAGAAGTGGATAAGATCGTGATTAATGCACTTTGTTCGTGTAATTTTCAGGATTAATCGTGGTTCGCTGTTGATCCAGAACGTCACGCTTTTTACAATGCGCCAGTGGTCTCTGATCGTTCTATCGCGATGTAATTCTATGACTGTTACTTTCATTGCCATTATTATCATTATTGTCGTTGCAATAAGAAACAGTTACTGCATAAGCATTGAGATATGATCGATGCTGATTATAATTGCACTTTACTGTTCTACATAAATATTTTTAGTGCTTCCGTCGTTGGCAGCCTGCAACGACGGTAATTATAATTATGTTTCTACGACTGCAATAATTATTATTATCATTGCCTGGTTGTAAGAGAGAGAGGAAATCCTACAAGATCGAGTAACTGATAAATCTCCAGTGGGAGATTTAATGTTCAGGTTCATCGCCATTCACTTCTTCCACATTATCGTTTATTTATCGCTTATACGTATAACGGACACTTAACGAATGTTCCTCAATTTGTTTACACTGTCGCGTTAACGCGAAGCAATATTAATTTAAATCGACGGCAACACCTACACCGTTACGGGCCACCTTTGAGGAAATTACAAGTCTCCCTTAATTGCGCCCATTACGGTGTCCATTTTGAGGTAATGTGCCATAATTAGTCTTATATCGACCGAACGAAGTTATAATAAAGCGTTGTACCGGCTCCTTGTACCAGAATTAAAAATGGCCGCGATCCAGGTTCTCAAAGCGCTTTCGATCGTTATTAATGTTTCCTGCCGTTATTATTATCTTTACATAAATCTACCTCACAAACGTTTGAACCATGAAGCATAGGTCGCGATTAAACTCTTTTATCCCCGGAATTTTCACGCGCGTGTAGCATGGAAATGCGTATACCTTTTCGAATAAAACCGTTGATCTATACTACGTTAGTCAAAATCGTTTTGCTCTAGACTAACACGACTTTGCATGTACATATTTTTTAACATAAAAATATAGATTATCATTTTTTTGCAACGAATTCTATGCAAATTAACTTGTGGGAAAATCGGGACAGGAAATTTGTAAATCTGACGGTTATTGGTGATTTGATGGAATTTATGTTATTCGAAGATTGCCGCCATTTTTCATTTCGTTCCTCGAGGATTGTCGCAATTTTTTAGCGTGTCATTCGAGCTCGTGTTTTGGCTCAACGTCACGGCGTGCGAAACAAAGTTAAGCGGAAATTAAAGCGCCTCGCTCGTTAATCGCGATGATAAACTGCCCTGTGGATGCTCCGATTTTTTTGGCTTGGATTCGCCGCTTCTCCCAGTACGTTAGGTTTACGACTCGCCCAGTTTACGACTGTTTTACGGCGTGCAAACGGCCGGCACGAGCTACGAGTCCCATAACTGTCAAATCCAAGTGCCATTTATGGCCCAACAATCTTTAGCGGCTCGGCCGTCCGCCACAGTCCGTCGTTCATTTAATCCGGTTGTTTCATCCGCGTCGTTTGACGACGTGCTCGCGCCGGCCGCGATTGCTTCTGGTTTGTTTGCTTGTTTAATTGCCGACATTGACCGCTGAGAGCGTTTGGCCTAACACTCCATGCTCGGCTTCGTTTTCGAACTCGAAGTTGTCGTTATCACGCGAGAATATGCAGAGGCACGATGGGTGGGATTTCGAAGTGGGTTATCCTCCTAGAAGTTTGAGGATGCATTTACCACATGGTCGCCGTTTTTGTATTTCTTCTCAGGGTTATCAATTAAAATTTGACGTTTATTGCTGAGATTATTTATTCTTGCAATTACTGAAAAAGGTTCCTTTGTAATTGTCGTAAGTAATACTTACTTACTTTTAATACTGCTTATCCAAAGATTTCTTTGTTATGGTGAATAAGAATAGCGATCAAATGTTTCAGGCGAAATAAAAAAACGAATTAAATTTAAAAATAATATTGTGAGACGTTTGTATACCATAGACTAAAATATTAACAATGCAACGACAAAGGATGATTTCAGTAATAATTATCCGAATTGTTTTAGTGATTCAGGTGGCGATCGACTGTTCCTTTTTATCTATAAAGAATACAAATTTGTGAATTTTCAGTGTCCCACAAAGAGTGGCTCGTTATGAGCGACCATGTCGCCTGAACAATAAATCTCCTTCACTACATGTCCGTGGCATTCTCATGCCTCTTCCGCAACGGGAAACGGACTCGATGCGCTTCGGCGAGTCCGCGATCGGCGACCGTTAACCCCTCGCCTTAGGATTTTTCTCCTTGCCGCGTGCGCCAGAGTGTACTATTTAACGGTTCGAGTATTTTTACAATAATAATCACCTCTACGAAAGTATTCAATTCATCCGTGACCATTGAATACTGATTTATCATAATTAAAATATAAATATTGCTATTGGATAAAAAGCATAAAATGATGCATAGAATAATTCAATATGTCCGTGACTACTCTGTATATAATCCTATATAAGTGTCACTGCCAAATAAGTGTTGTGCAATTTATCCTTTGTTCTCGTAGTGTAAATACATATTCGAAAGTATACGACAAAGGATTCTGAAACAAAGAGGAATTTATTGTATCCTACGAATAAATACATTACGATAAACCGTACTCGTTGGGCATGACAACCACGAGTCACAATCGAGCTCGTCTCGTTTGGATCGCGATGTAGCGATCGCCAGCTATACTCCTGCCTTTTATGTAAAGATAACAATGTGCAGCAGTAGCGTGTCTGCTTGTCGTAAGGCAAGGGATTTACCTAAATCGGCCAGGTTTTACTCGAGAACGTTTAGCCGAACGTTGACGAGCATCGCTCTACGAGACAAAGAAATTCCCGGGCAGGAGCCATTTTGTTAACTAGAGGCCATCATAGCTGCCTGACGTCACTTCCATATCCAGCTATGGCGTCACGTGACGCTCCACCCTGTTTTCAATCACCTTGGCCCCGAACCCACCCAGCTGTCAGGCATGCTCCACCCCGTTTTTTCCAGTACTTTCTGGGCTATCGCCATCGCCATCTGCCGGCCTTATTATGAACTCCTTAGACCTTTAAATCTCTAGTTAGTTTATACCCTTTCCGGTCGGTGTCACCACCAAATGAAGCCCAATATATATATATATATATACCGGGTGTCTCCCGAAGGAAGAAGGAACGCGCGCAAAAGTGGCCGCGAAGGATAAAATAGCAAGCGTCTCGCAGGCTTCCCCCCATAGCCCACTCATTTATGCATTACCCTGGATTTTCTGCGATCAGAGCGCGGAGTCAAGGTTGGAGCGTTATAAGGAGACCGGGACTTTTCCTAGAAGGGGTTAGAATGCCTCGCGCGAAGCCGCAACGAACGTGGGATCCTGTATCGCGTTCCCTGGTATTCAATGAAAAACACATCCCGGGGACAGGGCCTTCAGAAAGAGAATACGCGGAGGTGGGTTTGCCAAGCGGGGGGGAATTGAGTTAAAATCCTACGAGAGGTAGAATTTATACGGGCGCGGGCAAGGCGGATGGCGGGCCGGGGGAGGGGTGCGGGCCGCATGGAATCGCTATCGGCGGCCATTCATCAATCCGGGGAATCAATACGCTGGAATTAATGAAAGCGCCGCGCGAACAGCGAGCTAGCGGCCGGAATGTTAATCGCGATCGTCCCGCGTCCGACCCGCTCTCGTGTACAGCAAACTCCCAAGGGCTCCACCTCCACCCATGCCCGAGCCCTACGGCCTTCCCTTCCGACCCTTGTACATCCGCCTCCCTCCCTGTCCAGCTTTGCCTACACCACCGACGAAGCGTTGCCCGCGATATCGGCGCGCGTACGCTCTGCTCGCCTCGATGCCTGCCTCTTCACTTCCGCCGGGAGCTAAGAGGAACGCACTGCGAATAATTTTGCGCAAAGCCCTCGCGTACCCTTCGGTACCCTCCTTCTTCTGCGCCTTTAACCCTTTTACAGTGAGGTAAAATTATGAATTATGGTTAAAAATTGTAATTCTTGATATGCTCGAATTTATTTAACATAAATTGGGGTTAAATTTGATCTTGATCGAGCGGATAATAGCCCCTGATTCGAAAATCTCTAATTTTTTTATGTACAAAAACACTGCGGTGTGGAATATTAGGTGTGTAACTTTGCTTCCGTCGTTTTTTATAGTTGGCTTTCAAAGCAAGTAGTGGTTTTTTTTAACGCGTGATTTGTATGTTGATGAAAAGATGGGAGGAAGGAGTGGCTAACGATGGACGATATTTTGAAATATAAATGTGTAACCTGTTTTTTACGATAAAGTCTCGAATTTCGGTGTTCTGGCGGAAGCAAGTTGCACACCTATTGAAAAATCTAAAAATATCTCTGTCCATGACCGTCACTGGATATACTGTTAATGGATTAACCCGTTATTTACTATTGTCCCTTCTTTGGAACGCTAGTTTCTTTACTTATTTCTACCTAAGCAGTGGAAATTTTGATCGTTGCACCTAAATGTTGTACTGACCGCTATAAAAATTGCGGACGCGATAAAAATATTTTTTCTCCGGTTAGCTTACTGTAGGAAATGAATGAATTAGTGGATTTTCTAGGTTTGCGCTTGGCTTTGGCATATAATCGGTTAAATCCATCGTAGAAGCGTTAATACAAACGGCCATTCGGTTTTGCGTTGAATATTCCTTGGGAATTATCACGATGAATTAACGAACCCAGTTAATCGGCGAGCATCTCGGTTAATTCGTGCTTTGCAAACGTATGGGGCAAAAGGAGTTGGATACGCTTTGGAGTCTGCTACATTTTAAGGGAAAGTTTATCATTCGTTTCGTGCTTTTGTTATGGAAGAACCTGCACCTTCACATTCGCCATGAGCGAAGAGAAATGCTTTGCGAAAAATTTTGCTATGCGAAACTCATCCTATTTACTTATTTAATTATTTCGCAATTGTCCTTATTCGCATCTACGTTTTTGTATTTTTCATACATTATTTCACATCATGATACTTGGTAAACAAGACGAGTTACAAGTAATAATTAATTTTTAGTCTATTGCAGTTAAGCATAGAGGATTTTCCATTAAATAATTACTCTGTATACGCTTTAAAAATGGACGATAGATCATTGATCTGCTATATATTTGAATCCAATCTGGTAACATGCTGCGCGGTCGGTACAGAAGAATACTGGCCCTAATCGTTAGATCTGTTCATCTCCTTCGATACGTCCAAAGATTCCATCGATAACAAGCGGACAAGTATTCATAAATCTACATCGTCCCAAAACTATACAAAAAAAACTATAAAATGTAATTATAAGTAATCAACAAATTAAGTCCGATCGTATTCTTAAATCAGACTCATCTGCTCTTTTCATATTAAACCACACGCTTCTCCTTATTAAACATAATCGTTACAACTCACATGTTACACAACGCTTCACGAGTATGCCATTGATATTACAGAATGAAAAAGGTACCTCCAGGTCTTATATCAAACATACAATAAACACACGCTAAAAACATATCAAAGAACCCTCGTACACCACATATTTATACCGAACCCTTGCACGCGCTCGATATATCGCACAGCGCGATCGCTCCTTACAACAAGCGCGTTCTCTAGAATTACATCGCTCCCAGATTTCGCTCGACACGATTGGACGTAATACGACACCGCGCGTTTATACGAGGCTCGCGTTTACAAACCGCGCGACGCATCGTTTAACCGATCTAAAACAAGCCCCTTTACCGAACCGAAGTCTGGCATGCCTCCTGAATCGGAGAGCGAGGACCCCCGAGGTTTTTTCCCCTCGCATCCGCGCGACTTTTGGAGGCCCCACGATAGTCGCGGCACAAAAAAGGAATTAGTATCGGGGCGCTGGTGGGGCTTTTTCGGCGAGGCGTTCGGTAGCCATGCTGGCTAATGGATGGGAATTTTTCCAAATTTAACGATCGCCGCTCAGCCCGCCCACACAGAAGGCCGTAACAAGTTCGGCGTCTGGGCGATGGCCGTCACCGTGACGAGCACGTGTGCAACTCGCCTTCTGTCACTCAGAGTCAAACTCCACTCGGTCCATTCGCTCCGTCAGACAAAGATCGGCGAACCTCGCCAATGGCAGACTCGGCTGTCGCGTCCGGCGCAGTTTGTACGCGGATATCGAAACGATGGTACTCGCTCAAGTCACCTTTCATCGCACTTCGAACATCCCTTGCTACATTGATAATCGTTAGAGAGTGTCCTTCGCGGAGGCCCTTCATTCATAGAGTAACGTGGGACTCAGTGGAAATTGTTTATTCAATCAGCGCATCAGTGTCGGGAGAGTCGATGCATATACACGCACGGCGCTCGATGATGGGATGAGAATTACAAGGTCGATCCTTTACGTTCCAGGTGCGGCGTAACTTCGTTAGCAGGGTGGACAGAGGAACGGGACGTGTCTGGAGCGGCTTGGCGCTTTGAAGGAACGTGTTACACCGCGGAAGACGAAGAACTCTGATTACCACCTTCCCTCCCCCCCCCCGGAGTGTACGAGTTACAACCCCCCCTCCCTCCCTCCCCCTCCCCCAGGCCCCCGCAGCTTAATAAGTTAAGGTTCTGTAATGCTCCAGTTTCCGATCTTTCCTTTCTCACGGTAAATCCCCCGGTGTGATAGAAAAAAAGAAATTAATTCAAATGATACACAAAGTGATCGAAGGTGATGGTGGTGTGATATATAAAAAGTGTGCGCGTGTCGGCTAAGAGTGTGTGAGAGGATACGTGTAAAAAGAAGAGGAAGAAGAGGAGGAGGAGGAGGAGGAGGAGGAGGAGGATAAACAAGGGAAGAAGAGGCAGGGGAGCGAAGAGGGAACCGGGAAGGAGGTGTACCGGTTAATGGTGATACGCAAGCGTCTACGCGAAGGCCCGCGACGGTGTGTCCATACGCAGAGTACAAAAACGTAATTTACGGGTGGGGGGGTGACGCGCGAGGATATTGGGAGGAGCGCGGAGAAGCGAGGAAGGAACAGCAACAAAAGGGGGGGAAATAGGAGGAAGTGCGCGAGCGAGGGGAAAGGTAGGAGAGAAGAGAGGAAGAAGGAAGACAAGAGGAAGAACAAAGGAAAGACAGAGAGATAGAGATAGAGATAGAGATAGAGATAGAGAGAGAGAGAGAGAAAGAGATAGAGAGAAACAAAAGGTCGAAGAGGTGGTACTAGAAGGTAGGACAGGCGGGACAGTAGCATGAGTTCGTACTTCGCGAATTCGTACATCCCGGACCTGCGTAATGGCGGGGTGGAACACCCGCATCAGCATCAGCAGCACTACGGTGCCGCCGTACAGGTGCCCCAGCAAACGCAGTCTGTACAGCAGCAGTCCCAGCAAGCCGCGGATCCATGCGATCCCGGCCTTCTGCGCCAGGGGGTGCCTGCCCACCACTATGGGGCAGCGGGCGGGCAGCAGGACATGCCCTACCCGAGGTTTCCCCCGTACAATCGGATGGACATGCGAAACGCGGCTTATTATCAGCACCAGCAGGAGCACGGGAGCATGGACGGGATGGCCGGCTACAGGTCGACGTCCCCGAGCACCGGCATGGGGCACATGGGGCACACGCCGACCCCGAACGGGCACCCGTCCACCCCCATCGTCTATGCTAGCTGTAAGCTCCAGGCGGCCGCGGTCGATCATCAAGGTAGCGTACTCGATGGACCGGACAGTCCGCCCCTCGTCGAGTCCCAGATGCACCACCAGATGCACACTCAACATCCGCACATGCAGGCACAGCCGACTCAGCACCAGCAGCAGCAGTCGCAGCATCAACATCTGCAGACGCAGCAGCAGCACATGATGTATCAGCAGCAACAGCAATCCCAGGCGGCGTCGCAGCAGACCCAGGCCGGCATGCATCCCCAGCAGCAGCAGCAGGCGCAGCAGCACCAGGGCGTCGTTGCGTCGCCGCTTAGTCAGCAGCAGCAGGGCGCTCCTCAGGGTGCGGCCAGCGCCAACCTACCGAGTCCGCTTTATCCCTGGATGAGGAGTCAGTTTGGTAAGGATTCGTGTGGATTTGATGGATGTGCGAGACTCGCGGGGTGTACTGGGTTGGGGGACTTTGGTTGAGACTTGCTGCGTGGTTGTTTTAGATGCTTTTAAGGGAAGGGGGCGGTTGTTAGTCTTCCGTGGGTTGAATTAGTTTGTGTGAATCGCGTAACTTGGAATGCATTTACTTTGGTATTCCAAGTTGACGATGCTGCTAATCGTTATCGGTATTATTGGTGGTTATCTCGGGGGTATTATGTAATTAAGGCGTATACGTTATGTTGTGAAAGAGTGAATAAGTTAAATTATTTGGTAAAATGTCGATATATTAGCGTGTCACTTGAAAGTTATACGGGTTCATAGAGGGTTAATTTTGACAGCAGGGAGGTTGTTTAGGGAAATTGATGTTTGCTTGATAAGTGGAGGAAGGTCTTTAGATGAAGTTAATTTCTGTGCAGTGAGGAATAGGTTGTATCGTATTGTTATCTTGACTTGTTATTCGGGAAAGACGATTAGCGTATTTATTTTTATTGTAAATTACAATTGTTATTTGAGAGAGTTAACGATACTTGTTATATCTGTAGTTAATGGTAGAAAATTGACTTTAAAATTGTGCATTTTCTACGAATTGTGCGTAGGATTACGACGCATAGAAGGCGGCAAAGACAAGCTCGCGTTAAGATATACGATCTGTATTTCAGAAAATCAGAGATTAATCTTTTGTTTTGCGTTTTATAAAGACGGTAAAATTAAAATATCTCCCAAAAATATTGAAATACAAAGCAATAAATAGACTATCATTGTATTTTTTGTACTTAGGACTGTAGAAGCTTGAGGCAGAATCAAATCTATCGCTTTTACATTGTTCTTTTATCTTATATATTCTAATTCACTAGTAAATAGACACCGTTAGAAATATTTACAGTAACATTATCTCGTGTCTGCATAACCACGTACACGTTAAAGTAATTTCAATTCCTTTCCATCATTTCTAAAGAGCGTGCTATTCTTTCTGGAAAGTTTCTCAAAGCAGGAGCACGATTCATTTTTCTTTTCTTTTTTTTTTTACGAAACCAGATTGCAATGAAATATAATCAGAATACGTGACTCGAATTTTGGAAATAGGCCCAAGGCTGTTTCTTTCTGCGCGACCAAAAGATTCCATAGAAAGCAAGGTTCTCAGGTAGCGGGCAGCTTTCAGATTTATGCAAGAGCCCGTAAAACTAGATCACGTTTGTACGGTCTGCGAGCCAAGATTGGCATAATGTCTCCAGTTTCTAGGTATACCAGCGTTCCGAGATATTTATTGCTCTGACCTTTTAGCCCGGTAGTTTCACCACACGTACAGAAAGACCAGCGTAACAGTTATCGTTGCCTCCGTGTTGGCTCCAGGGCTTGGCGAAGTCTGCTCATCCACTTTTATTCCCATGGTATCTCGTCGCGCTTGCCCTTGTTCATTGTTACCCCTGATTAGATCACTCGGATTTACTTTAACGCTTTTAGTCAAGGACACTTCTTGCGCGTACCAAAAGTGATCTTATATTTCCAGGCAAAAAGTGTAGCTACTAGTTTCCTCTTGTTCGTTGATCCTGTCTTCGTGCTTTTGTATTTTGATAATGTATATTGGAAGTCCATTGCGGTAGTTACTTAATTCAAAATGGTATAAAGATTTTTAATAAACTTGGAATAAATAATATGTATATAGTATGATAATCGATGTTTCAAGGGGTATATAGATTTTTATCACGTATCGATTATTGTGAGTGGATATAAGTTTTTTACACTGTGAATATATACACATTAATTAGTTATATAATACAAACTCGCAATGCAAAGGTATAAGTCGTTGAATTCTATATAACATTTTAAGGGACATTTTAAGAACGCATTTGTCCACTAATGGATTCATGATAAAGATTGTTAGATAGTGTCTTTAAAAACTATTCAATCGAATATAATCGACACGTCCTAGATAATTTCGTTTCTCTTTTTATAAACTTCTTTTTTTCTCTACTAAATCAATACTACCAAAGCAACCAAAATCATCGATCAATTATTTATCACCAAAAATACACTTTACAAGATCGCATTTTCTCAGATTTTTCACAATTTCGTTATAACTATCGACATATCATTCTTCTCCTCCCCTTTTCCTTAAAGATTTCTCATTAAAGATATGGCGCGCTCAAGTATTTCCGGGAAGTGACCGGTAGTCCGAGCGATAAAGTAAATTCGCCACTTTCGCCGCGCAGGTTTTGCCAAGAGCTTCGAGTACTATTCCGGAGACACCTGTCCTCGACGACGACACTCGGGATGCAATCTAGGCAAGGCTTAACGAAGTTTCTAAAAGCATCCGTGACATTACGAAATCGCCGAGGTGTAACGAGCCGAAAATTTATGGCGACTCTAACGAAGTGATAATAGCCGGGTACCGTAATTTAGGGAAGGCAACCGTTCCCGGGTAGGCGAGCGCGCAGATTTTTGCGCCCCGCTGCTCTTGCTCTTATTTCATTACGTCTTCGAACCGCGCGCCCTTAGAATAGGTGCCCTTTACGCATTGTGCAATTTGCGGAGGAGATATTTGTGCAAGAACGAGGAGCCGCTTTTCGAGGTGTCTCACCTCTTTCCGCCCGGTCACCCTTCAGTTTGGCCATGAGACTCGCGCGGGATAGACACTCTTGCCTCGTGATTTTCACCACCTTAAAGCTAAATCTAATAAACAGGTGGAAATGATTGTTGAGTCGTTGCTTGGAAAAATCGCTGTACTTCGTAGTGGGGCGTTTTTTGAGATTTTTTACAATTCTACAGAAGAGTGTGAAACATCCTGTCGATCTATCGACGTTTTTTCTTGATACTTTTTTTTTTTAAGAGGTACGTGGTGTGCATAAATATGTATAGGAAGTGACTGGTAGGTTTAATGTTAATGGCTTGATCAGGCGCGATGCGTAGCAAGACAAAAGTTGGCGCGGAGTGTCGCAGAGGTTAGGTCTGGGAGAACGGATTTCTTTTTGTTGTTTGATAAATATTTATTATTTTAACTGTTTGAGAGTAATGTGTGAATTTATATCGGGGTATTAATTTAAAAGATGGTGGTATAAGAAGATGAAGAAAATCAATGAAAATCAAAATAATCGTGTATTCGCCTGGCGATTTTCATCCAGCAGAGTTCAAATAACGGATCAATGTTCAGTGGCTTGGTCTTTAACGGGTTACGATTATCCACGGGTATTCCTCTGAATGTACGCATTACAGTTATACATCCGAACGATTGTACAAATAAGCTTATATTTTGTAGCGATCATTATAATAGGCAGGTCGAATTAAAAATCTTCCAAATCAAATACTAAGTTGGAACTGAAGATTAGAGTATGTCTTGCATGTACTTTGAAATTGAATCCGAAATCTCTTTATATTTTGCGTGGATAAATCGATTATAACGCGTGCAATATTAACATTTATAATACTCGATGATTAATATTTATGATACTCGACTTTATCGAAAATTATGATCAAGGCGGGTTTTATTTTGTCCTTAAAAATTGGGTAATTCTTTTGATGAGTCTGCTCGTACCATCTCTCGGAGAAGTTTGGAAGCTGGCACCAGGTATCTGTTCTCCGATTCGCCGATAAACGGTCCGGTTTATGATGATGGTGAAGTCGTATTTCGCTACCAGTCAAACGACGAAAGCAACTCGAGTGCTCCGATCTGCTCACAGATGTCAGCACGCTATAAGTTTATTTAACGTCTGAACGATGTTTCTGCTTTTTGACTATTTTTTTTTCGTATCCTGCATAAATAATTGCTCTGGACCACTTAGAGTCTTAGGACAAACTGGAAAAACGTATTTTATAGGAAATTTCTGTGGGTTTCTTAGGTTTTATGTGACACGTAAGAATCGAATATTTTATCCATATATAACGTTTTTGTTTTGGGACGTGAAGAGTGAAATCGTTTTTGAATTTGCGCAACTGTGTGATTTTACATCAAAGTTATAATTTATATTTTTACAATCGCAAATAACGCTGCATTTTTTAGGTAATTCTTTGACGATTAGTTTTCCTGTATTTTGCACTCATTTTTCCGTGCGAATGTTAAAGCATCTTTCATTTTTTTTGGCGCACATATAATTCATTTAAAAACGATGCATATCAATTTCATGTTTCTCGATTCGTCGTAAAGAACTCCTTACAGTTATTTTCAAAAAAAGTATCAATCGATCGGAGATTACCGAATAATACTATACAGAAGTTAATATCCACGCATTTTCCTATAGCTGACCAAGTATACCACATCTAAATAACACAATAAGCTAATCAGAGAAAAAACATTTCTATCGACCTCACAATTTCCATAGCAGTCATCACAGAATCTAATCACAATTATCACAACCAAAGCACCCACTGCTTAGCTTGAAATAAACAAAAATCAAGCCGCCCAAAGAAGGCACGATATCGAACAACGAGTCAAGCAGAGTTTTCTCAGCCTTTCCCACATATTCGACTCACGATCTCGCTACACTTCTCATTTTCACCCTGACCGATCTTCGAAGTCGATCGCGCTCGGCCTTCGTCGGTGCTTTTTCAACCGATCTTATTAGCCTTATGAGTCCGAGCCGCTAATCGCGACGATCCTCATATCAATTTATCCTCGTATCCATTTTAGACGGCTCTAGCCGCTTCTTCGTGGGTTGCAAAACGGCGGCCGAGCTAAGTGCGCTATAAGCAGGACCTCATGAATAATGCACGGCTCAATTTTATAGATGCAGGTGGCCCCCGGGCATTCGCCTGGCTAAGCCGCCGAGATTCCCTGGCACCTTTCGCGGGACATTTGCGTTACACGGGTTAGGAAATTCCGGCATGCATAGTTGGGTGCAACTGGGAAAGAATGGCATGCGAATTGCGCATCGGCTGTCGGTTACTGCCAAAGATCACGAAATGGTTGGAAATGCGCCTGCTCTACCTCGGGAATACCCGCGGTTTGTTTCTCGATTTTCTCCCTTTTTCCTTTCCTTAATAGCGCACCTTTCAGCGGTAATTTCAGCTAAACGTTCCCCCGGCATTCGATTTCATAATGCTCCCTTTCCGATCCCCTCTCTCATATTTTTCGTTGGAGCAACGAGGCTCCAGCTTGGAAGCCTCGAAAAATGAGCGCGCCTCGTTTAGCGCGATGGACTCTAAGAGGTTTACGCCGATCTCGATTTTGATTCGGTTGTAATGCTGCTTGGTTGCCCCTTCGAGGATATTGGGATTTCACTTTGAGGATGCTGAGGGTAATCATTGATTATGTTAATGGAAGTTTCGTATTTCGTTATTCAACGATATCTTGAAAATATATAAATATTATAGCGGTTGATAGTATCGCTTTACGGATAATTCCTGAAAGGACACTTTCTTTTATATATCGTTGCTATATACGTGTACAACAAATGGTTGTAGTATATATAGGTTCTTCGCGTTTTATAAGCTTCGTAAGCAGAATTTTCAGGATTGTCCGTTCGACCAACGTGCACGCGGAAAGCACGATAATAAGTAGCAATGCATTAATCTTCCACGAGGATCTGAGGACCCACCAATCGACGTTTTAAACCTGATAAATATCCCGGAATGCAGGCTTACTCCCTCGTAAGGATCGATCCGCTTCCCACGACTGAACTTGGTTAATCGCATTATTGACAATATCCGTTGGTAGTACGGGAGCTCGCATTGTAAGGTGCATCAACATTTGCAAAGGCCAGCATAGGGATCCGCGTGGAACGTAGTGGGCATAAAGTCGAGCCGGAGATTTAAGCGTCGCTCGTTGTAGCCGATAAAAATTGGCGATGCCAATAACCCCAGGTGATGCGCCGCCGTGTAGTCGTTGTATCGCATTACGGACAACTGTTGTTAGACATTCCGATCCCAAGTGTTGACCCGAGGAAAAGAAAGCATCGACACCGGCGAGGCTTTTAATGCGCGAGATAATTGCGATCCTCCTGGGCGAAAAGATTTATGATATCGTGCTCTTCCCCCTTGTAAATAACCATGCCGCGGATACAGTTATATACGTGTAAAGCTTCCGTTAGTGCAAACGTACGTGTGCGCCACATTTTCTTATTTCATTCTGTTTTTGAACGCGAACACTCGCGAGACGGACTTTGCTGATAAAGCGGAGCTGCGAATAAATGCTCTTTGCAATCGCGTTGATGAACCTTGAATAAGGATGTTTTTCAAGGGCAATGATTTTTGGTTTATTCGAATTGTTTCTGTTTGATGAATGTTTTCGAAGCAGTTTTATAGCATGTTTATTATGTCCGTGGTTTGTAATCCTAAGAACATCATTGTATATTGAATGATAGTAATATTGCAGAGTATTGGTACCTTTTGAATCTGATCTTAAAGATTCGAATGTGTTGATACGGGACTCTTGTTGGAGTGGACTGGTTAAGATAATGATAATTACCTACTTTTAAATTAAGTCATTAAATTAATAAGTCAGGAATGATCAAGTAGATAATGCGAGGACGATTGTCTTTAACCGTGATTTAAATTCTTCGCTTTGTGACGAGTAGTAGAAAATAGATTGGTAAAACATATGAGGTTGAGGCAAATGAGTTAAACGAAATTACTAGTTCTTAGAGTAAATACCGTTATTATGGAATCAGTTTTTATGCACATTAGTCAATGATTAACCTTACCAATGTATAAGTACTGCTGCCATTTTATCTAGAATTTAAAGAAATTTGACGTATAAAGATTACTCGTGCAAATATCTACGTAGAATAAAAAGATTGGTCGTCGGTCGTTCTGTAGCTCGCCGATTCTCTACCTATGCCCAAAAATTGAATAATGCGCTTATAATATTCGAGCGTTTAATAAATATGGCCAGGAGAAACTTCAAATGTCCTCTCGTTTAAATTGCAAAGCAGACGTACGAGATTAACGGCGATTTTAAGCGCGGTTTAAATTAAATGCGAACGTTCGCGCTTCGGTCGTTGAATGATTTTCACTTTTTTTTCTCCGTGCAATTATGACTAACTGCAGATTGTCGGTATACATTAAGAGACAAGGTTCGATTACGTAGAACACCAATGGTAATTAAAAGAAATGATTTACGGGGATGCCACCGCGACGCGCAAGGATTACGTGCGAAGGAGCCTTAAATCATTCGCGTATTGTAATGATAGACAAACAGAAAACCTGTTTCGCTAACTGTAAAGTTCAAAAAGCAACTTACGTAGCAACGTACACGGCATCAACGTATCTACACGCGCGAGTGAACAAACGCGATTGAAATCCTCGAACTCCTTACTTCGAGTAAATAAGCTTGCGAGCTCTTTGAAAAATTCCAATTATTTAACGATCTTAGTCGCAAGATCAGCCATTACAAAGGTACATATTCTCAACACTGTAAAACTTCCTTTTTCCCTAGTAAACAAAAAGAAGCACAATGCGGATTGAGAAGCTTATACAAACTATCCTTACCCTCTTAAAACACACGGAATTATTTTCGCCCTTTTAAATCTACAAAATTGTATCGGCCGACGGCTATTCTCGGATACATGGAATAATATATCGGTGGGGCCCCAAATGAATCGGGGTTTGGTAGGTAAATAAGGTTGGATACAGCTTCCAAAAGTTTAGGGACGCCATGTGGCAGGCGGCTAGACTTAACCTTTGTTAGCCACGGGGTCACGGGAATCGGGATTCTGATCCCGAAATGCGTTTCGTTGTAATCCAAGTTCCCGAGGGTCGAGATTGGAGGCCGGTAACGATGGCGGCGTTCTGAGATATTCAAAAAGAGATGGAGTCCGGAGCGGCGGGAAAAAAAGGGAGGAGGGAGAGAAAGTCGGTAGGAGGAGGTCTCTGGGACGGCTGACGATGACGGATGGATCCACAGAAATCCTATGTTCGTTCGCTTTTTGGAGCGCCGCCATGAACACTCCGGGCAACCATGACCGGTATGGGCGGCCGGATTTGGAATCCGGCTGCAATATTTCGTAAAAATACCTAGATTACCGCCGAGAGGCAAAAGTTGGGAATGTTGGCTGGAAATAATTCGTCGCATTAAAAGGCTTGAGATTATTTTCGACGTAGGGTACGCTTCTTTGTAGAGAACGATAATTATCCACGTTAAAGCTAAATGCCGCCATTGAGTTTAATGGTTTTATTTATTGGTCGCTTATTTTGTTACTGGGGTTATTTTAATTTTTTTTTTTTTTACTTCGGGTGCAAGTATTGACAGAGAAGCAATTTGAGCTTAGAAACTTAAGCATGGGACATCGGGTGTACTGACTTATTACATTGTAATATATTACGATTACGCTATTACACCTTGTACTCATACCACGTAAAACTATATTATATACTCGATTTATATATTTTAAAAGAAAGTGTTTATTAAAATACCTCTGCAAACAAGACACGAGAATAAAAGCTCGTTTGATTAACGTAGTAATAAAATGGTTTCTCGAGCAGAAGCACAAATTAAAAACCTTAATCATATCGATCTATCGATTTCACGTAAGAACCGAGAAAATTGGCGATAAACTATATACAATCATCGCGCAGTCCCACGGTAAATCGCATTCTCGGAATAAACGATAAATACAAAGACAAAATCTTACCCTCGTATTAAATTAATACAAGACCCAAGTGGGCGGTCCACGGACAAATATTCGTTAGTGGCCAATCCTTGATCCCCTTTTTACCGGTAAAAGCAGGTGTAAATGAAAAGAAATTATCGCGAGCTGAGTGCAGCATTAAGCAACCTAAGTGATACCCATACAAATGCGTATGTCGGCCCGACCCATTCTTGCTCCTCATTATCTAGACCCTCTAGCTGGGGGCTTTTAGACTCCGTCTCCTTGTCCGACTGTCTGCCTCGTCTGGCTGAAAGACAAAAAAGGAAAGCGAAGGAGAAGCGGGAAGGCCTCGTATCAGATACTCTGCTCTCCTTGGGGGCTTCTAAATCCCCTCTATGACTGTCGGCCGGCTTGACGTTCTTCTTACTTGGGGTTGCTCGGCGGCAACTTCTGTTGAATTCCTTTTTCTTTCGTCAGCTGTGGGCAGCATCAGGTGCGAGCGTTGTAGCCCAACCACCCCTTGGCTGCATAATTACTGTACGCGCGTAGCATTTAACATGAATCAACTCTCAGAGCGGAACTTAAGCGAATGCACGGTATTTTTACTTTTCCATAACTATTTCTACGCGAGAATGATGCTCCTCGAGCTTCGAAGCCTCCAGTGATTTTCTGTAGATTTTCAGAAATATATGCATCATTGATGGGACGAGATTTTGTGCCTATACTGTGGTTGATATGAAATTCATTTCCGTGATTTAAGGCGTTGAAGTAATAATAGAGCTTTGAATTTGGATAATATTGCATCATTTTCGTGGAATTTCTTTTCTTTTTTTTTTCTAACGCGGTCTTAGACGCGCGCAAAGGGTTTTAGTTGTTCTTTTCCAAGTTTGCTTTATTTTCGTAAGATATTGAATTTAAAACAAAACTTAATCCGTGATATATCCTGAAGAAATGTTTATTATATTATCGTCCTTATATTGAAATGTTCCCGCGTGCTTTGATGCGGTAGAGAAACGGGCGCGTTAAAATAACTCGCTCATGGGCAAGTCGGAAAAAAGCAGAGGGCCTTAAGGCAGATTGGAGCGGAAGTTCAAAAAGCAAGATGGATGGCTTGCTTAAAACGCATTGAGGTTGAAACGGATGCAAGGGAGACTAGAGGAAGTTCGATCACATGTTCAGGGTTAAGAGGATACGGCGCAACCGAAACATTTGCCTTTATCCCCTCGTACGAATACGTTTACTTTGTCAACGTCCACTTACTTTCGTTAAAACGATCGTTCATGCGCTTTTCGGCAAGATATCTCAATAGACGAGAAAATAATGGGTTAGCCGGAGAACCGGTTCGAGAACCACGTCGATGAGATTTGGAGGATAGGCGCGATAACAAAGGACAGCCATCGCGACTAGAGCCCATGCTCCATACGAACAAACCCCTTACATCTTCCTCATTACGTAATTAATTCTAGAAGCAACATGAAACTTGCTTAAAACACTCATCGACCTCCCACCTTACTCACCATCGTCTAAACACACGTGTTCAAAATCGAAATGAATTTCGAGAGGGGATCAAAGAGCAGGTGGGTTAGGTTTTTTGCAATTAATCAAGCCACCGGCATGAGCACGTGGTCGGCAGGATTTCGAAAAGCGGAGCAAAAAATCTGGTGGACGGTCACAGGGGGGAGTTGTCCAAACACCGGTTTCCCACGGCCGAATCTTCGAGATTCATCGTGAAAATACTTTAAGGCCGAGCGCAGGGTATTCCACGCGATTAATCTAAACCTCTGTCAACGGCGCCGAGCGCTCGTGTAATCCAAGGCTCATATAGCGAGAGCAGACGATAAAATTAATGGGATATCTGGGGTATCTAATCGAAGAGCGTTTCAAGGCCTGGCCTTAAGGTGCCCACGTAAAGCTTAGCTTAATTGGGCAGCGAGTGGTGGCCGCGCCTTATTAGCGGGTTACAACATCCGGCTAGCTGTTCATCTGAAAAGTCCTGCATGTATCCTGCGGCGGGTCTGAAAGACCAGTCGGCTGGAGGAGAAGCGGAGAAGCGGAGCAACTAGCCTATAATAAGCCGTACGGTTGTGTACGTTCTGTTCTGTTCCGTTCCTTCATGCTGCGCCAGTGAAGGCAGACCCATAAATCTCCCGGGCATACTCCAGGGGACATTTGATCCTTGCGTAACCCAACGCCGTTAATTTATTGCCCCGCGTTTAAAGTCACCTCCGTCCGCGAGAGCACCGGCATCGGTACCTCGGTTCAGCATAAACCGAGGGAACCGGCCAGGTTTTCTTGTTATCGACCTCTTTAACACGCCCAATGGGTCGACCACTGGGTTCACCCGTGAACCCCGTCCGTGAGGCGAAATTAACTCCTACCTCCCATCGGGAAGCGATATCCGCGCGATAACACTCCCTTCCGATGATCCCAAGATCGTTCGCTGAGCAAAGATAACCTTGGCTCTGATATTAGTAGCCCTCGTTACCTCTGCTTTTAAATACGATTCACTTCGCTATCATTTTTATTATTGTACTTTGCCTTTGTTTCACTCTCGTTTCCTATTCTGGGTTCTGACCTCTTTAACACTTTGGGTTCACCCTTGAATCTCCTTTCGCGAGGCGAAGTTAACTTCTACCATCCATCGACAAACGATATCCGATAACACTCCTGATGATCCCAAGATCGTTGGCTGAGCAAAGGTAACCTTGGCTCTGATATTACTACTCCTCCTTGCCGCTGCTTTTAATTGCAATTTACTTACAACTTCTTCGTCATAATCTACCTTTATGCCAGTCTCGTTTCCTATTTCCATTTAGCGCTCCTTCCTCCTTTGCCTTGTCTATAGTCCGTATCGTATATATTCCTTCGCGGCCAATGTTTCGTTCTACTGTGCGACTCGCACGTTATTCGCCCAGTCCTTTCATCGGGGATCGTCTGTGCAAGGGCATCGGCAGCGATCCGGGGACCGTGGAAGATTAATAATAGTAAAACAGAGTCTTAGACGGGGTGAGCTCGCGAAAGCGACGTGCCGGTAACGTGACTTCGGTTTAATGGCTCCGGTTTATCGGAAGCGAAAAGTCCACCGAGATTACCGCAAACCTCTGAACGGGGGCATTGACGCGAATGGGGTCTTAAGGTAGTGCAAACTTGCGAACAATTTCGTATCGCGAGGCTTACGTAGACGCATTTAACGGCAATTACGAAGGAACGCGGGTCGCGCCGTGGTTATAAATCACGTTGCAAATTAACCACGTGGCGCACCTGATTGTTTGAGGATTATCCGCGATCCTGGAGGCCATATGCGCTCCGTGAATATCCGCGATCAACGGTCCCGATCACTCGGGGTGCATCTAACGGCCGTGGCGCGCATTAACCTTCTGCAACCAACGTTCTTCTTATATTTCGGTATTTTAACAACGCTTCGAATTGCCTTCCTCCATGATCTCTGTACAGAGGAGGATCAAATTTGGGCACGAACAATGGATCATTGGACGATGATCGATCGACGACCTTTTGATTTACAAGTATTTATGAATTTGAAGAGAACAAGAAAAGAACGATCGTTGACTTGAGATAATTCACGCAAGTGGAATGTTGTTTTAAAGACGTTTTAAGTTATGGAGACTTGCCGATGAAGAATGATGATAAGAATACTAATTGCGGATATTTTTATCGCTTGGTTTACGTTTCGTATAATTTCTACTGTAAACGTTGCGATATTTATTGTATTAATTTCCGCGAGGATTGCAAGTGTTGGTTTTACTCATAAGTATTTGTATAATTAAGATCTGTATTTTCCTCCTGTCTTAAATATCCGATTAGAGTGAAAATCCTGCGTGCACAGGAGATTAAAAGTTAAGGTGATACAAAGCTGCTTTTTGATTGCGGCCACTTTGCTATTCCTATTTATTCGCGATGTATCTTTAAGAAATCCTTTCGTTCGTCCGCTATGAATTTCTGTAAGGCAGGTCTTTGTTCAAAATCTCGCGTCAGGTAAAACCCAACGTTCACACTTTATTCCAGCGTTAATTGACCTCGAGATACCTAAGTTGCACAGGACGTAAATCACGGCGTCGCATCCGCCATCAATTGTCTTCTCTTCGCGGTCCCTGGGTCGGTAAATAGATCCGAAATAAGCCTTAGATATTCAAGTATGGCTCGAACGTAAGCTGCGGTGCAGGCTAGCTGGCGCAATACAAATAAAATTAATTATATCGCAAAGGGCTCGGCCGTCTCTCGATAATGTTGCATACACGCGGTGTGCTCCTTGCTTTAGACTTATTTCTCTTCTACGTTCACACGTTGCGCACGCGCACATGCTACGTTACACACGTGCTGTCGAGCACAAAACGCCACTATTTCTTTAATTAACCGCAGATGCCTTACCACGAAGAAATCTCGATCTTTCTGACGCTCCATTCGCGCTGTTGGTCAAACGTAGATATTCGAGATTTGAGTCTTCATCGATGTAACAGCGATATAAATTGCCCCTTTGTAAAGCACGAATTTTCGCAGACACAAAATGAACTAAACTTTGTATATTTAAAACCACAGTTTTCTAGATATAAATTCAAATTTTAATTATGAAAATATATATTTGATGTCTCTCTCAGAAGCGTATGATTAACAATGAATATTGTTGATTCTCTCACCCTGGAATTTTCGCTCGGATAATATTATCATGGCTTTGAAACGGGTATGATTAGGGCGTGTGCAGGTATTCCGGCATGCGCAGCCAATGACTGTGATTTAAAAGCGAGTTCTTCCAATCGAAGTTTCTTTTATTTGGTGAACTATGCTAGACCCGTGACCGTTTTCAGAATTAATGAAACGATGTGGTAACATAGTGAAAGGATATTCATATCTCTATCGCGTAAATCGAAGTCTCACCGTTACTTCAACCGCCTTTTGTTTAGTACGTGCGCCTCAAATTTTATGGATTGGAACTTATTTCGTGGGCTCTAATTATTTGCGTTACATAAGGACCAAATCGAAAGTGAGGTAAACGAAGGAGCGCCTAGCGCTCAAGGAATCCTTTGTTTCGACTGGAGCCTCAGCTCCAGAGTTTCTATACCATCCTCGCTTAATTAATTCAATATCAAGATTACAATGCATACCGCTCACGAGAATTGTTATATAAAAAAAGTTTGATATCGTAAATTATGAATATTATATATTATATTATATATACATTACTATATTAATATTATTCGAGTTCCATGTTTTCATAGCTTTGTTCATCGCCGTTGACATTCACGATCAAAAGAAAACGATCCCCTAGGTACACCAAAGGCACAACATTGCGAATAGACAGAAATAGAATCGTACCTAATTTCGAGGCTAAAATTAGGTAAATTCGAAAGGGGCACAGAAGATTTTCAGCGCCGATTACAAAGACTCGGTGAGAAGGGGAGATGGGAGTATTAACCTGCCGGTGCGCGATAATTTTAGCATATTTACTCTATTTCGGGGATGCTTTGACAAGCTCTCGGTCCAAGATCCGTATCCCCATCAGATAAAATCTTCACTAACCGCGTGACAAATGAACTTTAATACGCGGCACTTCCTGGTGCGCGCGGGGAGCACTTGTCTGGCACAACGTTGCGCACGAAGTGCCATGTTTATCGCGGATCTCTTTGATTCGGTGCCGAGGCGCGCCCGCGGATTCAAAGTCCAGGCGATGCATCTCCCTTCGTTGTTTCATATTTCCTAGGGAAGAGCAACGCGAGGCCGGCCGGTAAATCCCTCGTCCGCGTGCACCCCATGAATGAAGATAAGCTCGTTATCACCGGCTCGACGTCGCTTAACCCACCCCGGATCCCGATCCGAAGCTGTTTCATCTATTCCACGAAGGCTTTGATGATATTCTCGCCCGAGATCTGCATTATCGTCCAAGGCAACCTTCATTAGCGGCGCGACGAACGAATATTATTACGATGCATTTCCACGGAGCGGAGGAGGCTCGCGTTAGGCGTCGGTGTCTTTGATGGTCCTCGACCCCCATGTTTTTCTCGGTCAGCCTTCCATTGGCCGCTCGAAGTCTCCACCTCTTCGCGTCCCTCTAGTCCCCCTGGGTCGATCTTTATCGAGTACTACAAGGGCTCCAAGATCCACGCACTTTCCTCCTCACGGATATATCGTATCCTCGATCTCGAGCTCGCGCGGGCCCTTTTTACGGCCTGCCAGGGCGTTGGCCAATGGAAAATCCGTTTAATCGCGAAGGGGCGACGGTGGCCGGCCGGCGTAGAAAAATCTGGTCCCGAGGTAAAATATGGCTTTGCATCCGGGAGGTCAGAATCAAGGAAGCTGGCCGAGTGGTTAAAACTTATAAAAGAACCCTAGAGATTGGTATGTTGTTAATTTGAGAGTGTAGCCCGGAGGGGAGAGAATAAGAGGACGTCTTCCCGGAGCTCCTTCCTCTCCCTCGCTCTCCTCCGTGCCGGGACCCTTTCTCTCCTTCCACGCGCGCCCGTCCTCGTCTCGCCGAGTGACGCAGGCCCCTCCAAGAATTCTCCGTCTCTCTCTCGAGGAGAGTCGCCATCCGTCTTCATCGGCCGACAGCACGACGGGCGGCGTTTGCCTCGAATGCTCGCCAAGGAGTTTTCTTCTTCTTCTTCTTCTCCTCCTCCTCCTCCTCCTCCTTCTTCTCCTTCTTCTTCATCCTCTTCTTCACCTTGCCCCTCGTAACCGCTCCTTTTTTTCCTCCCTCATACCACTCGGAAATATTCCTCGTTTTGCCCTCTCGCGTTCGTGTGGCGGGCTAACCTAACCCTTTGAGATTATGCCTCCTGAGACTGTGAGGGCCCGGCGCACACAGAGCCAGCTTCCCCCCCCCCCCTCCTCTCCTCTCTCCTCCCCCTCCTCCACCAGCCGCCCTCCTGGCAACCACAATTAATATTCTTGTTCGGGATTCGTGTACCGCCACACCGACCGCAGATCATGTCACGGATATCTCTGAGGTATCTATCATACGCAGAACTGCATCTACGATCCCAGGACTTTTTTCCCCCGAGCGGAGCTGCATTTTTGTTTCGGCAAAGTTTCGAAAAACTTTCCATGCCAGTTAGCCCGTGGCAGGTTGTGCGGGGTTCATTATGTATTCCGGATAACAGGTTAAGCGTGGCTTTAAAGAGGCGGTCTTTAGCCTTGGGTTTTTTGGCGCTCTTCAGGGTGCGTGGTTGAGAACACTGCGAAAATCGGTTCGGTAGAAGCTGGTAATCGGAGCTGGGGCGATTTGGGGATAGAGGATTGGATTTCTATGCGGAAGAGCCTGGTTCGAATGTTGCTTATCATTGATGGTTTTTCCATGTGATATGTATATTGTAGCTCTGGTGGTTTTGAATTCGCCTTAAATATTAGGTTTGGGGTGGGCAATTTTTTCCATCAACGAGCTAATTTCAATTTTTGTGTAATGTAAATAAATATATCAATATGTATTACACCGACCGTGACTAGAAGTTTCCGCGCGGTGTACAATTCATTTGCTGCATTGCCACGTGTGAGGAAATTGAATAATTTGAAATTTTAACACTGGAATTACCGACCGTTTTCGAGGCACATTTAAAACACCACGTGCAATTTAAAAAAAGAGGGCAAAATTAAAGGGGAATAAATCAATATAATGATCTCAGAAAATGCGTTGTTATAAAGAACCACGATTTTTTAAAGAAATTACTGGCCAGTTATTTTGACTCGTTCAATAGTTCCAGTGTTAAACTGCGTATCGTGCTAAATTCGACAATATCACAGTCGCTTCTCCGTGCCTGCAATAGAGCCTAGTTCAAACGACCTTAGCACTCGGTGTCAAAAACGAAAAAAAAGAAACCAAAAAAACTCGACAATCATCGAGCCGCTTATCGTACCTTCACGAAGAAACCTTGAGCGCGTGGACTTAAGCCACTTTCCTCCTTTCTGTTGCAGAGAGGAAACGAGGCCGACAGACGTACACCAGATACCAAACGCTGGAGCTGGAGAAGGAGTTCCACTTCAACAGATATCTGACAAGGCGGCGGCGCATCGAGATCGCCCACGCCCTGTGCCTGACGGAGCGGCAGATCAAAATTTGGTTCCAAAACAGGCGGATGAAGTGGAAGAAGGAGAACAAGACGAAAGGCGAGCCTGGCTCGGGCGACGGTGACACCGAGATCTCGCCGCAGACGTCGCCACAGGGTTGAGAAGAGCCCCGAGGAGTGGAACTTCCAAAGAGGTCTCATCTCTCTCAGGGTCGTTAATACCTTGTTTCCAGCACTACCTCCTGCCCCACCTTACCCCTCGGTGACCTCCAAACGACCCCTCACCCCCAACCCAGACACCCACCCAGACCTCCCCCCAACCCCAGCCCCCACAACAGCAATGACGCTTATTTTGTCGTGTTAATCAAGTTGCTCGTACCAAAAAAGGAGAATGGCGAAGAGATGTAAGGGCGGAAGGAGAGGAAAGACGAAGGAGAGAGCGGCGTATGGCGGACGAAGACGCGATGGAGGACGGACGGCGGGTTGAGGAGAACCGGAAGGACGCGTAAACGTGGCCGTGGATGAGAAGGAGAGCCGGAGGAACGGACGACTCGGGAGGAAGGAAGAGGAGATGGCAGCGACGGCCGGCCCGGCGGATTTAACGGAGATGCGCCCAGTCCTACGAATAACACAGCGTATAATAAATATGAGGAAACAAAACGGAACAAAACTGGATCACATGCTAATCAGAACCGCGTTAACCTCTATTACATTTAATCGAATGTAATTGTACTAAAGCCTATATAGAGATACGGAGAAGATATACGTACTTTAATTGCGAGAGAGTCCGTGCGAATGGTAGGGGATGAAAGAGTGCGAGGAGAGAGGGTGAGAGGATGCGAGTGATCGTCGGTTCGGAAAGTGTGCAAAGTGATATATATACATATAAATACATGTGTAATATATCACTTT